>JAQQRF010000019.1:0-152966 GCA_030523145.1 Trissolcus brochymenae
CAACATTTTATTTGAATTTATTGGATTTTGCAAAAACAAGTTTCATTTCTAGGTGGAGAAACCTTTCTAATCAAGTTTAAACAAAAGGGCAAATGGTTTGAGAAAAAAAAATAAAAAAAATCAGAAGGTACTCGGATTGTCTATTACATTCCAGTGTCATGTTTGACGTACTTGATGTCTTTATGGACTGTCTGCCGAAAGGGCACAAGACATCAGTAGCGTGCTGGAAATCCTAGCTCCTCCCATGGTCTACGGAAGGAGGGAGTTATATAATTTGTTTTGTCAGTGGTGCTTTGGTATTGCGCGTCTTTTTGTGAGTTCATGGCTCCCGGTATGCGCGTGCACGTACGAGTACATATCAGAGGCCGTGCATTCTGGGAATGCGTGGATGAATGAATGGCCCCCTCTGCGGCCGCGGTTCACGCGAAACACAGAACGCCAGATTGTTCTTTTTGATCGCGCTGAGATCGGGACCCGGAGCAGGCGGTCCCTCCGGCTGTGAGTGTGCGTGCACCGAGGGGCCTTTCCTGCCTTTTCTGTCGCGTGTGCGAGTGTGCGTGAAACCACCGGCAAAAAAGCGTACGCGCACAGGCCTGTCAAGCTTTTGACGTGAAGGGGCTTTCACGACGTAACCCCGTTTTTGCGTGTCTTCTCGAAAATGGCTGAAACATGCGAACAAACATGGCCGACCCCATTGTATTTCCGAGTTGCGATTGTCGCTAATGCTAATGTTATACTTTGTCCTGGGGGCGGTACTGCATATGCTCACTAACTTACAGTTCTACTTTTTCGAAAATCAACTATATAAATCAACATTTTCTTCACCAATTGTTTATTCTTTAACAGAATAAACAATGTTTTCCTCCGATTGGTCGATTTAAATTCACCCGTCAAATTCAAACGATTTCATTGGTCGCGAAAAGCTGCAACTTCAGATCGATCATGAAGCGCGATCTTTTGAATCGAAATTTCTTCTGATGTTCGTTTCAAAATTGTGATGCGGTATCTGTACACGATGGAAAGGTGCAAACAAATATTTACAGTGCGCGGAGCTGAGCACAAAATGGTCTATAATTGATTCTAACTGTCAGGATGAGACGTCTAAAAGTATTTAACCAGCACAAACCCGCGCCAACGAGAATAAAAGAAATCAAATAGACCGGTCTCCTTCTCTCGTCTCTCACCTCTCGTTCTACCATTTGGCGTTTGTGCGCGCGCAAAGAAGTGTACGTATGTTAAAGACGACGCAATTACGGAACAGCGGAAGTGAAAACTCGCTGCACTCTGCTTTTGTGTTTCGTGACGTCACCGCGTGTATACGCACACAAAAACCGCGTCCGAATACAACTCCCGGTCTATTTCGAGATGACGTTTCCTACGCGAGAACTTTGAAGAACATTAAAGGCTGATTTATTTCGCATCACAGAAATTGCTCATGAAAATATAAAACGCAAACGATTTCTTTTATTTGTTGCAAAATTGAATTTTAATTTGTAAAATAATGTCAAATTTTGATGACTTATTACAAAAATTTGATTTATCTTTGAGTATAATTTTTAATTTTAAAAGATCAGGAAAAAAAAAGTTTTATTTATCAAAAAAAAGTATTTATATCTGAATTTTAAATTTCATTGATAAATTTACTGAATGAAAAAAAAAAAAAGAAAAAGATAAGAAATTCATTCAGTGACTATTTTTAGCACACTTAAAATGATATTGAATTAAGGGCACGTGGACGAAAATTTGAGCCCGTTTAAAGGCAGGATTATCCTGTACCGAAAGTCACTCGGAGATTTGTGCGAGCAACATCAAAATGTGTCGTTGATTTATTCAGCCGGTCGTATTACCACGAGTGCATCAGTTTGAGGGATTTGGCGCTTAAATTTATCGTTGAATCGGCAATAAAACACGTCTGGACGGAGGCCAAATATCGAGTCTGGTCGCACAATGTCTTTACTCTGCACATGCAAATGTTATGCGGAATTTCGTTAGTAGGTTAGTCGTGTAAAGAACAAATAACTCTGCAAATTGAGTATTCGCATTTGCTTTGAACTGTCAAAAAAAAAAAAAAAATTTAACTGTCTCAAATTGAGAGATAGTTGAACATATCACTGTCTCAGATTAAGATTTCATAAATTTCCATGCTTTTGAAGTGGAATTTTTAAGTTCATAGTTCTTTTACAATTCAATTTGGAGATAACACAAATTTCAAATGAAACAAAACAAAATATATAGGACGAAAATTGGTAAAGCAGAAGTTGCAATTGAAAAGGAAAAAAACCAATTGTAAAAAATAAAATTTTGTCTGATTTGCAAAATGAAAATGACGATTTAATTGTGTGGGTATGGCAAAGGTAGGGTTTTGAGACGCGCGTCACGGTGGACGCACGCCGTCTCGATGCCGACACCAAAATAGCTGCAAAACTGCCTGCTCGAGTGTTCTAAGGTTACACAGTTGGTATCGCTACCATGCAAGCTGAAACGAGAGAACCCTGTTGCTGCTCATCGCGATTATACCCCGCGATTGCTCACACGGGAGGAAAAAAGTGTACAACTGTGACGAAATTTTTTGCAAAACCATTTGCATATTTTTCTCTTCGATAATTAACTTGGCTCCATAAACAACTTCTTCTTACCATCAAAATTAAAATCATTAGTTTCCAATCTCAACATTTTGATATTTGAGCAATTTTTCAAGTCCAATTGAAATTGTTTTAATTAGGCGGTTAACTACAAATCAACCAATCAAAGTAAAATTAAAATTTAAAAAATTTTTTTTCAAGTACAAAATTAGAACTAATAGACAAATAAAATTACAGAGCTTGAGAAAAAGAAATAAATAAATTTGTCATCTGAAAGACAAAAGTATGTAAGTAGACATAAATGCGGAAACGATCAAACTTTGAATTCGACACCAGACATCGTAGAAAGGTGTTGATATATGTTTTCGACATTGACGAAAGTCGATCGCTCGATCGACCCACACGTTACACATTCGTTTTGTTATGTACAAGAGAGCGCGCACAATGGCGAAATTCGAGTTGGTGATTTACGTACCATACGCAAAGCGCCGCGAATCGAACATTCGGGCTGACGGTGTAAGTTTCTGCGATTGAAAAACGCGCCATTACTCTCAATGAATTTCTAATTCAGTCACGTGTAATAGGTCGCATACCAATTTCATGACTAAGTCGACCGCAGACTTGGTCGCCAGATCTTAATCATTTTTGACGCTCGAACATCATTCAGTGACTTTGCTACACCTCTTTTTTTTCCTTCATTCTTCCATCATCTATTTTGAAAACAAAAACAATGTTGCTCTGCATCATTTTAAATCGAAACAAATAAAACTACATTTAAAAAATGTTTTGTTCAGCATTTTTTTGCAATTTTCAATACAACATTTTGATTAATTATTTTGACATTTTGTTTACTGAGACATCAATTTCAGTTGAATTTAAATTTATTTTTATAACAGGAATGTCAGTTTTGTTTTATATAAAAATTGAAGTTGAAAGAAAAGTATCATCATGGGCAGATGGGCGGAAGAGCGCGAAGTAAATAGGGGTGGGTTTCGAGAGGGCGGAACAGAGCCCGGTGGTTGTCGTGCCGAGGGGTTAACTGAACCAATATTGACTCCGCAGAGAGACTGTGTCGGCGGAAACTGCAAGCCGATGGCGTCTCGGAATAATGAAGTCGTTACACTATCCGCCGGCGGGGGAACGAAAATGGAAGACCAGAGAACGCACGTTTATAAAACAACGCGGATTTCGAGTGTGCGCGCATTCGCAGAACATCTCAATGGAACCGCGCATCACGTTGTGCGATAAGCCTTCAACAAACAAACGCATCCAGAGCTAAACAACAGGCTGTGTTTCGTCTAACTCGTAATCTCGATTGGCTAACAATCACACTATCAAACTTTCTATTCGCCAAGAAGAAACATTGTGATTTTTAATTCCAAGTTATTTTTGCAACTCGACTCCTATTCCGTTAATCTTATCTGATCATTTTTTTTTTCAAGATTCCTATATATTATGACTGCGATAAACATTTTGCAAAACACTAATATAACAATAAGACGTTTAAATAATCGTCTGCCTTTTTATTTTGTAAATTGTATAATACTACAATGATAATGTAAAAAATTAATATAAAAACATTTGAGAGTACAGATTTATAAAGTTCTTGAATTCTTTTTTTTTCTTTGTTCCTTTTCATAATAGTGAATCATCGATCAACTATAATGTTTGTTCTAAATGGTAGTGTGCTCAGCTTTTGGAGGACATTTTTTCCGTCAATTTTTGTACACAGTGAGGGGCGGATCGAAAAAGAATAAGGTACATTAGCAGTGTTCTGTTGACACAAAGAACAGCTAACTACCAGGACTTCAACCCCCATTCAAAGCGCCATCTTGCCGGGTGGATAACACTCCCAAGTGGAAAATTTGAGGCCGTAAAAGCGTCCTAATGGTTCAATATTGATCGATGCAAGATTCAACAGAATTTTTTATTTTCATCTGGATTATTTTATGAAAAAATAAAGACAATTTTCTTTTGTTATTGAAAACAAAAAGTAACGTGGTCGAGATGGGCATGGCGTGACGCGAGTTGAGCAACGCGTTGAAAGGATACATGTTTACGTCGTGCGTAAAACACAAGCTCTGACGAAATGCACGGATTTGCTCGACGTGCTCCAAGACTTTGATCCTATTTTATAATCTAAACCAGACTAAAATATAAGTGTCACACGCGTTTTTTTAACATTGCAAATTTACTTCTTTCTAACAAATTTTTTAATCAATTTTTATACAAGTTTAAACAAAATTCGGTACAAAATAGTTTTAATTTATGAAAATAATTGTTACAACGTGGGAGATAAAAGTCACTTTTTTTTTAATTCCAAATTTAAACCCCTTTTATTTGTTATTAGAGAGATACATTTTTTGCAACTAAACAAATTCAGCTGTTCATTATCTCAGTGTACTAGAAACTGATCTAAAAGGAGGCTGATAAATTAAATGGAATGAATCTTATCGTTGAATTTCCTTCTAATTGGCAGTTATGCGAAAGCTGAGATAAAAATGAGCAAGCCTGCGCGTTGCCACGAGGCTGCATCGGCTGCAACTTCGAGCACATTGTCGGGACATAAAACGCGCTGTTATTGTTTCCCGGTAACGCATTTATCTGAGCTCAAAAGACAGTGCTTTTCTCCGTAACCTATTCCTGGTACATATATTTTTTTTAATTTTCAAAATCGTAAAATTAAAACTATTGAAAATTTGTAAGTATTGAAATTTTACTTTTCAAATGATTTATGGAAACAATAACAGAGTATTCAAGCCACTTTTTTGTTTCACTTTAGCCCATGTTTTTTTTCTTCATTTTTTTTGTTCCTTTCCTGTCGAATTTTGATCGAAAAATAATAAAAAGCAATGAGAACGAAACGTGGCGAATGACGAAAAGAGAAATTGAAAATTCGGTGGAGCGAATCGTTGCCGCGGCCAGTTGCAGCGCCGAGGGAGGAAGTGGGAAGCACCACCGTGGCGGAGCGCACCGCGTCACGCCATGGGGTACGTATCGAATTTCTTATGGCTTCTGTGTATTCCCATAGAGCGATGCAAAAGGGCCTCCAGAACTGCACGCGTATCGAATAAGTTTAGGTGTCGGACGGGGCACGGACGTTACTCACGACATATTAATTACAGGAAATCCCACAATGACTTTATCGTACCGAACAAGCGATATCATATTCTACCGAAAAAAACGCGAAACGCGCTTTTGTCTTCACGAGACTTTTTGACCGACAAAATTTCGCGCCTTTTCAGCTGTGCTCCAAAAAGATATTTCCATTTTTTGTGTCATTTTTATTTTTTTTCTTTTTCATATAGATATTTTTTATTTTACAGTATGATAAAATTTTTGAACTTTATCGTTTGATTGTTATCATTTAAATTTTTCAATTAATTCTTTAGTTGTCTTAGTTAATTGTTCTTTTTGAATAAGGAATAGATTCAATAATAAAGAGACGATACGAAACGTTTATCAGAACGTTGATTTGCTGAATGACAAAACTATTCAACGGTCATTAGACGCGAGTAACGAGGCGTCATTATAAAGATGAATTTGTGCAGTCCCCTGGGGCATAGGCGTCATGTGGGCGTATTTCAATATAAAAAGTGTCCCATCACTTATCCCACTGATTTCAGATCTCTTTGTGTTAAACGAAATTTCATTGCCAAACATTGTCATGAATTGTAGGACAGACTCAAATTCCAATATAATTTGAAACAAATTGTACAATAATTTTAAAAAGTATTGATTTGAAGCTAATTTTGTCATTCATTTTTTTTTAAATTCATTTTCATGCCACAATTTTGTTGTTTCAACATAAAAGAGAATCTGGTTTTGAAATGACGATTCTTTTGAAGTGAAAGGTTCGGTTGAGGAAGTCAATAATTGCATCTCACGGTTGGAAATATTTTTTGCGTCTTCAATGACCCGAGCTTGGTGCATGGTAGGAGACGTGTCACATGTTACGCCAAGAGTTCGCGTTTCGTCGCTTCTAAAATCGGATCTGGAGCAACGACCTTCGAAACAACATCAACCTCAAAGTCGCGCCCTCCTTCCCTCGTAACGCACAATGATTTTCCAAATTTGTTCTACAATAACAACAATGTTCAAACCAACAAAATTGTTTGAATTCAATATTTGTTTATCTCTCCTTCCTTTGAGTTGTCTTTGATTAAGAAAAAAAATGAATTATAAAAAATCAAATTTCAAAATTTTGGATTTGATGAAGTTGTTTCCAAAGGTCAATGATCATCGTGTGACTAGAACAAAAATAAAAGAAGAATAAAAATGGGAAATGGTTGATTTCCATAGAACATATTAAGCGCAGGAAGCGCACAGATGCATATTTGCTGAGCGATTCCTAATATTTACTTGGGTAGCCTTAGAAAAGTGCCAAGGGTCTTCTAATCCGACACTGATTTTCAACTGGCTACTCTGCCCCCCGCCGGAAATGTTATTATTGTTTTAAGGACTTAACTTTCGTGCTCACAATAGAGCTTGATTTAAAGTCAGTTTCCAACGACTGTTTTTAGACAAACCCAAAAGAACCCTTTTTCCTCTGACCATAATGTTGTTCAAACAAATATCAGCAAGACAAATTTCTCGAATCCAAACAGGATTATGGGACAGAGAAAAGTAAACGAAAATGTGAAATTCTCGCCTTTAAGAATCGGAAAAATGAAAGAACCGAACGTATTTAATTCAAAACTTACCTATGCTCGGCCGCTCGATCTCGTTGTCGCCGGTTTTTGAACCAGTTGCTGACTTGCGTGGTCGTGAGTCCAGTACTGTCAGCAAGTTCTCGTTTTTCCCTCGGCGATGGGTATGGATTTTGATTGTACCATTCTCTCAGAACAGTTCGCGATTTTTCTTTAAAGCAATATGACGTCTCTTCTCCGTCCCAAATAGTTCTTGGCAGGGGAAACTTACGTCTCACGCGATATTTACCTACAATTCAAAAACAAACATCAATTTTCATTCAATTAATTCTGAATGACTATCTGCATTTTTCACATTTGACTTCGCAATTCAATTAGATAAGAAAATAATTTCATTTTTAATTTTCTTTATATCATTAACATTTCTTCTACTCTTTTCAATTTTACTTAAAATTTTATCTTCATTTAATTTATCTTGATTAACAATTAATGTTAATTTATTTTATACTGACCAACTGCTCCTAGAGGCCTTCCTCTTAATCTTTCAGCTTCGATATAATGTGCCTTGAGCCAAAGGTTTTGTAATCTAGTGTGATTATGTTGGCTAAATGTGTGGCTTTCGAGGATCCGGTAGAGGTCCTTGAATTGTTGTCGATGAAACGCAACGATTGCTTTTGCCTTAAGAACGCTCTCGTTGTTTTGTAGACGGCTACACGATGGAAGCGACCAGAGGAACCTTCCCAGCCGCTCCACGGAGCCCGCCTGCTGGAGAACCTGAACAGAGGACACCATCGCCTTGAAGACGATAGACAGGGGAGGCACACTGTTAGTCGGCAGAACTCATCCCGAACCTATCTTATGCTAACATACATTTTAACCATACAAAATAAAAAAAAAGAAAAAGAAAAGTATTGGCCTGTACCAATCAGGTTTTGAAACTTTTTTTAGATCTGTAAAGCTATGATTAGTATAATCTGTGTTCCTAAAATAATGAACGATTAAACTGTCGTTGAATAATTAATTATGAATTAATTAATGAGTTATCGATTCAACATTTGATCGAATCGCTAAATGATTTTCAAGATACTTTTTATTATATTCGGTCGGTGTACGTGACAATAATATGAAATTCAATCTAAATTAAAAAATCAGTTCAGTTAAAATGTTTGATATTTTGAGAAAAAACGATTAGAATTTGCTATTAGCCATTATATAATCAATCTTATGAATTTAATCATGGCTATATAAATTATATTTATATAGCTCTCTCATGGATGGTAATCAAAAAACAATTTATAATATTTTACCTTTTTTGAACAGAAAGTGAATCTCAACAATTCTTATCTGTGACTTTTGTAAAAAATAATCTCCGAAGTTTGACCGAGTAATTTTACTCATAACTCTAAATTTAATTTGTTTTCGATTATATTTAAAAGTGAGTGAATAATATTATTCAATTTGGTCTTAAAAAATATCATGTTTTTCATCTTCGAATCAACTAATAGGCGCTTTTTAAATAGAACCTTCCAAGTTTATTTTTGATTTGCGGTCATTTTTTTCCTTCGTTTCTAAAAATAGGCCAGATCTTCTGGAAACCAGCAAGATGTGTATTCTACATCAACTTCATGTGTTATGTGCTCACAAACGAGCGGTATTGATAAAAAAAGTTTGACAGTTTGAGTCCCGACGTAAAATGCAACATTTTTATTTCTACCTGCATTTTTATCCTTGAATCATAAAATGAGCCATTCAGATCAATAACTCAACATTTGTCAAATGCAAAAAACAAGACATTTTTTCATACAATTAACTAATCATAGCTTTTGACTGAATTAAGAAACAAATACAAAAAATTATTTTCAAATATTTTATAGGAATTGTTTATTTGTTAATACGTTTATTATTAAAAATTATTTGTAGGATTGTAAAATTTGCAATAAAAAACATTGTAAATTGAGTGCAATTGAATTCTACTAGTTTAAATAGTTGTGTTTAATTTGAATTAATCTTTTCTATTAATAAAAAAAATGAAAAAATGGCCTGGATTGTGTAAAAGAGTGACATTTAAGATTAGCACAAGAGGCTGAGATTTTATCACGAGCGAAATCAGTACAGCTGTTATCGCGGCTCCTCTGTGTCTATTAATTTAAGTCGCGATACTTTTACTGTAACAAGTTTTGTAATATACGGTTTTATAATGGCCGACATCCGCGTTGAATCAAACTCTTTGCCCGGCGAGAACCCCGCTGCATTATTGATTACCGAGTGCGAAGCTGGTTTTGCGCGTGGTGTTACAATTCTGATTAGGCGTTGATCCGAGTTGCGATAACGCGATTACATTCGGCGTGTAAACTCGGCTTCGACATAAGTGAGCTCTCTGTCAAACGCGCCAACAATTCTGTAATCCCTCATCAGCGAAATCAAATCGTTTCATTCAATTTTACGCCGCACTAATTTGTATGAATTTAATGATCATCGTCCAATCAAAGTAACTAAATCAAATTAATGATGTCAACTTTTACTATTTTTTTTATATTTGTTTAATAACAACAACTTATAATTTTAATTTTTACAAATTTTGTTTCAATTTAAAACTGTCCCGGAAATTAAGTTTTTTAATAGGACACAGAATGTTTGATTTGTTATAATTACAATGGAACTAAATTTAAAATAACATCACTGGATAATATGCTAATTGAGTATATTTTCGTGTCGTCGAATTAATTGGCTCATTAACCTATTTAGGTAGACTCAGTGCAACTAATTCGACCGACAATTGTATTGAAGTTATTATACTCGCGTTTTCCTGGGACGCACGAACCATCTCTTAAATAAATCTCTCTCAATCTGTTGAGTATCAATAACAATTTCTTCATCATGACCGAATTTTCTTGAATTCATTAACACAATAGACACACTTTTCAAGTGAAACCTAATCAACTGGCTTTTTAAAAATAGATGTTCATTGAAGTTTAATCACACCTCAATTGTTTACAACATTTTTTTTTTCTCATTGCAAATTAATTACCGCTTAATCTCAAAGGTCTTTTGATTAAAAATATTAAACAATCCACAATGACAATTCCTAACAAACTTCTGGACATAAAAAAAAGATTGCTACAGTTGTAAAAAAATATAGATAACTAACGTTGCTATATCTGCAAGGTTAGTTAACATACGTTAAATGGTACAATAGGAATAATCCATCGTTAAAAACATCATCTCTTGACAAGATTATTCATCACTTAGGTCAATGGGTTCAGGTACTGGCCCTTTTGTTCAGATCACAAATCAATTTCAGCATGAAGTCTCTCCGAGCCACAAACAAACAAACATCACATAAAAATGTTTTCATCGGGCGTTATAATCCCAATTAGAACTTCACGGTTAGTTAGCAGATTTTTGAAAAGTCAAACCACGTCGTTAACTTTTGTGGTTTCCTCAATTACACACTTTGATGCTCATTCAAATTGGAGAACAAAAGAGCCAACCGAAAAAGGATACAACTTTCCATCCTCGATTCTTATACAAAACAGGTATTACAATTTTCCGGATTTTCAATACACAAAAATGTCTCACTCAAACGGTTCCAGTTATTAAATTGAAAAGCCCTCTTAATTTGATAATCAATTCAATTGAATGTCAATATTTATTTATTAACAGCTTTGTTAAGAACGAAGGATACAAGTTGGAATAAAACAGAAGAAGAGTAGAAAAGCGTGAACAGAACAAGAGTTGGTACCTCGCAGACACAAGCGACCTGTTCCTGGGTGAAGCCGAAGCTCGGAAGCTGGCCATTGGTGGCTGCTCCGACGGCGCTAGCGGGGCTGTCCTGAGGACTGTAGGTGCTGGGTCCAGAAACCGGGGCATAGGCCGAGGCCTCGACGGGGCCCGCGAGGGACGTGGGGGTGCCCTGGGGGCTATAATCGGCCGTGGAGCCGAGGACCTCGGCGGCGCAGCTGGTAGAGGGTCCCATGGCAGCGCCGGCGGCTCCCCCGTAGGCCATCATCACCTCATTGCCGGGGACCTCGTTGGCCCTGGTTACTCCGCTTTCGCTCGCCTCCACGTTGGTGGTCCAACTCTCCAGTTGCGGCTTCTTCTTATTCTGAAGCAGCTCTTCTTCCGGCAGCTGTCAAACGATCACTCGTCATGTCACCACGTGTCACTCGACGGCTATTAAGTTCACGTAATCAAATTTTACATTACCCAGAACATGTCAACCACCGCTCCCTCTCAAGTCTCACTGGTGGTTCTCGGTGTCCTGCACACAACAAGCATCCAGAATCCAAATTATCGGGCCCAAGTTTCAAACCACTGATATCGAAAAAATTTTTCGTCACTGTCACCTATCACAACACACAACCGGCTGTCCACTTTCTCGACGACCCCACGTGGACCCTTATCTATATAATTCGAAGTCAAAAACGCTTATCGCCCCTCCTACTCGAGCAGCTCGCGAAAAACGCGTCTTCTCCTACGTACGAGCCTGAGTCGACTGAAGCCACCAGGAGAGCTCCCGGTCGACATGCGCAGCGCCCCGATTGGACGGGGCGGCACCTCATCCGCGAGTCGACGTACGGGCCTCCCATTGGACGAGGTGCGTGGCCATCGAACACCCCGGACGGTTCCCATTCGTCCAGACCCGCGTCGTGATCCAACTCCCCCCGCCCTTTCAACTACAATCAAGGACGAACCACCGGGAAGGGGACTTTTTTGCGTCACGATAAAGTCATTCAACAACGAACCTTCAACCAATTTTTCCCCATTGGACCGTTTTTTAACGGGCGTCCGTGGGATTTGGTTTTAAGTGGCTGTTTAAAACAAATTTTTTGTTCCGAAAATGTTTCCGATTTTTAAAGAGACTCCTCTAGGGGACTCAAGTTTGATTGGTTCTTTATTTTTAGTTCTGCATTGGAGCTAAGTTTTTTAAATTTCATTTTCTGATTCGATCAAAATCATAATTATTTTTGATTCTTAATTACCAGATAAATGAATGGCGTTATTTGTTTTCAATAATTTTAGGCAGATAATTGCAATTAATTATATATTAAATATTGTATTTTGAATCGTGCAAAAAACTTGCAGATGTGGATATTATTGAGCGCGTAAACAAGATTGATAAAACATTAAAATCATAAACGGTTAAATTAATTGGAGAGCAAAATTCATTACTGTTTTGCGATATTGGGAGAAAAAACAAACAGGTAAAGCAACAATCGTGGAATTTCCAGCTCATCGCGAGATTGAAAATAAACGTATTCAAATTTAATTATAATTTGTAATTATCCTTCTTATCGCGTTATATATAGAAAGATTTTGATTTGTTCGTTAATCATGTGTGTGATAACATTGTTATTTTTACGTATGTGATTAACAAAACCACATGATTTTATTAATATTTTTTTATGAATATATTTTTTTGTTCAAATTAAATAATAAGAATGAAGCACAATCAAATGTTGAAATATCCTAAAATGTTAAGTTTGTAAATACACTTAAATAATCAATGCTTAAAATGTGCTATTTTTTATGAATGTTATACTAAAAGTAAGTATCAATTTATCAAAATAGTGTTGCAACGTCCCAGATTCACGATTTATAACTAATTATTATTTAATTGTTTATATAAAAATATATCATTTATTTTATTTATATTCAATTAAATTGTACGATTATCATCTTTCTTTGTCACGTTTCAAAATGAAATGATGCATGAAATCTTCGTCTTTGCATATTGAGAAACTATATTTTGCAACCGAATATACAATAAAAAACATAAAAATTTTGTTCATACATAATTATATAGCTCGAAAATATAATTACGTTGAATTTAGTAACAAATTAATTTTGTTTTCATCAATTTTGATTTGTTTTGCCCAACAAAATGAATCAAATCAAAAAGCCATATACTAAACAGAAAAATAAAAAAATTACAAAATAAGTTACAGTAAAATCAGATGAAAAAGCTGTTTGCTCGAATTAAATGTAATTTATCTCTCGCGCAAAATGCAAAAGGTTTTGGTTCATTTGCACAACAGTAAACATACAAGTAATGAATGAGAAAATTGGTTCACGCGCCAAATTGTTAATGGAAGAATTTTGCGTGGAGTTATGCGATGCGTTTGACTAGATAAAGCCTTTTATGACGGTTATTTAAAGCGGCCGAGAGACGTTAACTTCTTTTTACGACACACTTGGCTTAACGAGTCCCACTGTGGTGCTTGCCCACTTGCTATTACTTTATTTTTGCGCTAAACACATTTGCCCTTATGCTTGGTGCTTTTTTTTTTTTTTGAACTATTCCCTTTTCTGACTATGTTTTGTTATTCACATTTCATATTGCTTTTATACATCCACAAATATACTCTCAAAGGTAATAATTGAATCAGGCTTCTTCAAACTTCTGAAAATAACAAAATCTAACTACGCGTTCACAAAAGGGCTTCCAAATTGAAGGGTAAACTTAAAAGAGAAAGAGAGAACGAAAAATCAATTACTGAAACAGAGAAATATTAATTTCCATTAAATCATATCTTCGATTTGCCAGAAAACTATTTTTTGTCTAAAAACTGCAATTAAATATCTACGATAAAATTATTGCTGTGCAACTGTATATTATATTTTTACCCAATTTACTGTTTGATAAGAGTTTTTGTTCATTCAATTCAATTACAAACTGTACTCCAAAATCCTAAGACTTCAGAAATTGATACGAGATTAATTGTTGTCTTATTGTTTAATTGTATTTAAAGTACAATTTGCGTTTTTAATTAAAAATTACTGAATTTTCATTCTTGAAGCGTTCAAGAAATTGTGACACATGACCGATGAAAAATATACACACAATTGAAAGGTTGCCTTTTAAAAAGATAGGACTTTTTTTTCAAACACCGAATATGAATAGATGAACTCTCTTCCGAAGCTTTACATGTGCTTGGCTATGGCGAAGGACTAAAGGGTAGCGACGCGTAAAGCCATGACAGACAGTCGTCCCACGTCAGTCATAAACGGGGGCAGACGCAAGTCAGAGTACGCAAAACACGACAAACTTTTCGAGTCCCGAAATCTGGTCGGCATGCGTTATTATTTTTACCAGCCCATATTCTTTTCAAATAAAAAAAAAGGAAGACGAAAAAAGAAAGAAAAAACGTTGAATTTAAAATTTAAATGTTTTCCTAAATCCATTGATGAACTTTTACAAACAATTCAATTCAATTTCATTGACAGATCTTGTTAGAGAGGTTTTTCAGATGATTAATTGATGCAGAAAGACGCTAATAAATCGGCGTGTAATTTTGTCGGGCTGGGCCGTGTCAAGAGGTGGCAGGCATCACGCCGAGCGGATTGACATATTTTTCAAGAGCTTTTCCCCGGTTTCGTCGTGACTTGGGTCGCCCCCTGGGGCGAAGTCCTTTATTGTCGAGTGTGCACAGTGGGTTTTGTGGTCTGAATGAAGCCGTCGACACCACATAAACTCTTGTCTACAACTACACGTGTAATTCTCTAATCCAATCCCCTCCCCTTTTTTTACCCAGAAACTGCGCTAATCGTATGGATCTTCCTTCTCCGTTGAATTCTCTACTTTCCCACAGGCAACATTTCATCTCTATCCTGGAATTCTAAAATTTTAATTGGCACATTTTTCACATCAGAAATAAAGTTATCCCTATTCTTTTATTATATTTTTTAACATAAAACAAATGTATTGAAACATATTTTTGTTTAAAATATTAATAACAATTTTTGTCATTTGTTCTCAGAAAATCTTGTTCGATTCTGAACTTCGATTACGTCAAAGCAGGCAAAAGACGTTTATCTAATCAACTGCATTGTGAATGCTCAGAAATGAGAATTAAAGTAGCTTTCCTTATTCGAGCATGCTCGAATGGAGCTTTGTGTGTCGCTCTTTAGATGTTCTTTTTTTTTTCATCAAACTGTATACGCGGCGGCACTTTTCGAGCTGCGCACCGTTGCGCAACAATGCCATGCAAAAATGTGTACGACGAAAAGCGTGCTGGATCGCGTTCCCATAATGGCAGCATGGGGTCCGATAACTTCCTGATCGCTCGCCTCGGCTGCAAGAGGCGCCAGGTAGCAAATCATTCATCCCCGCGGACCCCATATGGTGCCCATGAATAAGGCATAATTGTGCCTGCCAGCACTACGCATTTATGCCGGACCCAAAATTGTGTTAACTCTGACTTCTAGTCATGATCCGATTTTCTTCTAATTTCATTCCCACTCTCTTCAGCCTCACTTACATTTTTCAATTGAATTATAATGGTAATGCTCTAACTTTATGATAAACCTACTATTTTTCTTTTCTGAATTGGTTTAAAACCGAACAATATTATCAGACATAACATTTAATTTTATATATAAATTCCGAGATAACGGCGATTTGATAACGTTTGTGTTCCACGTAATTAAATTTGTCCAGTCATTATTGAACTCTATCATTTGTTCACAATTATTGAAATTTATTTATAAAAATGTTATAACGAATTTAAGAAAAGAAAAAACTTTATATTAGTTTTTTATAGTACGGATTTCAGCGATTCTTGGTAATTTCTGTAACAAATTTTATTCCACTTTGTATATAATATCACGTGTAATTTGAATATTGTTCGATGCAACTGTATATATCAAGTGAAATAATTTATGACTCGAATTTCTCTTATCAATCAGTTTCACTCAAATGTAGCCGAAATGTATTAAATTGATGTTTGTATTACAAATCAGAATTTCGCATTTTCATCTAACCATTTTATGGATTCTTTTCAATCATTTTATCAAATTTCAATAATTCAAATTTAAAATTTGTTTTTTTTTTTTTTTTTTTAAGGAAACATTTGTATGATTTTGTTTGCAATTTTAGTTACAACGAATGATAATTATTATCATTGTCTGGGATGCACTATATTGATCTGATAAGAATGAAATACTAGCACCGAAAAGATATCTCAACCGCTGACTCTCAGTATACATGACGCAACTCCAGAGCATTATTCTAACGTTATATAAATCGGCGAGCTTACAAGCTGAAAGACATGCACGGTGAAGAAACAAAATTGAGGGATCCAATTTCCCCCGATCGAGCCTTTTTCGATTTTTCAGCGGCCTTTTGTGATACGCTTCCTAGCCATTGATGTTGCGTCGCGGAATGCGAGTTCTTTTGTGTAACCGTCGTCATTTCCAACGACGAAACATCCTCCATTAAATCACGCTTTAACTGCAATTTCTTCTTGTTTCTATTATTGTCAAAGATAAAAATCCCCCTTGTTCCCATACCTACGAATTTTCCTTTCAATGGACTTATCTCTTGCGATCCAAACAATTAACAAAAGAACGAACCTAACACAAGCAATACAAACAACATCCAAACAAAGTTGTGAACAACATATGACTGTTCCACTTTTTTTAATATTAAATCAATGGAAATGTTTATTGCACATAGTACAACAGATTTTCAAAAGCTGCGGAAAATAAAAAAATGTTAGAACGTTCAATTTAATCAGTCTCACAGTCTTGCCTCGTAGGTTTGTTATCACACGTCGGTTTCGTGGGTCTCTTTTCGCCAGTGCACGGATTCTCATCCAGGACTTCGGTACATGACCCTCGAGGTTTGGATAAGTTTGGACAAGTTCTACGCTGTTTCTTACAAGGATCTCCTTTGCACTTATCATTGCCACCGTTATTGCTGGAATAGTTTCGGGTACATATCTTGCGACCATCAGTCGGCGGCGGAGTTGCATTGATACAGATTTCTCGAACACAAGGTTTCTTCGCTTTTTTGACGTAGTAAAACCTCGGGATTGGGTTTTCTTTTATAACTACGGAACATTCTTGAGGTTTTATTGGCTCAGATGGTTCCACTGGCTCTGAAACTACTGGACATGAAAGTTTGGAGTATTGTCGTCGGAAAATGAATCTCTTTTCTGGAGGTGGCAGAGTAACATGATGTAACTGGACGGAAAAGATACTCGGCATGGTACCTGCAAATGAAAAATAATTAAACGTTAAATATCATTTGTGTGAGTCACTTTTATGATTTTTTTACATCTATCGTAATCAAATGTTGTCCATTAATGTTCATAGATTTATCTTAAATTTGCTTTATTTGAACAAAAAACAAACAAATAGCAAAACCAAAAATATAAGGAAAAGAAAAGTTTAAGAAAACTTTTTGTTTACAAAAAATCACCTTTTTGCTCAGATCTCGAAAGACTACCAAGTTTTTTATATGTTTGTTTTGTCGGTCCCTGCTTAGGGCCTTTCAACGAAGAAACTTTGCTACTTGTCGCAATGTCTTGTAGCACTGCATTTTTTCGTCTTCCAGATCTGGACAGTTCTATTTTTTGATAAGCCGATGCGGACTGTTTTTTGTTCGCTTTATATTGTGATTGATCGTGTTGTTTATTACCGGTTGCCGAGCCCGCGTTGTTCTGCTCAAACGTTGACGCGGAACGACTCTGATTCACTTTTACATCGTTGAATTTTGATAAGAGTTTTGTGCTCTGCGACAGCGGCGACTGCGAATGAACCGGCGATCTGAAATGTGTCCGAATCATTTTCGATTGCTCTTTAAATTTTACTATGCACATCTATTTTTACCTTGCCAATTCTTTATTGTTTGATCTTTCCTCAGCATAATTTATATCTGAAATTTCTGCAATAAACAAAAAATGAAAAAAATTACAATACAAGAGTTAACATTTTCTTCAATTTTTTAATAGTATTGCAATTTTTTTAAACATTTCACTTTTTAACCTGCATTTAAAGGAACTTCATTACTCTCCACAGGATTCAAAATAGGTTCAAAATCCAAAAATTCTTTCGAAGAGAAATCATCAGGGTCGGTGCTGCTATTGACGAATGGAAATTGTGTCTTCAAAAACAAAGCCTTGCTGAAATCATTCGTCAACGATTCCTCTTTCCGAGTCAGTTTAAAAACTTTGCTCTCTTTTCTGATCTTCAAAGCAGGTTTTAAATTTCCAACACTTCTAGACTTGGGACGCAATTCAGAATTGTGGATCTGGGCGACGATATGATGAAGCTAGAATAAAAAAAATCAATTAAATATACATGTATACGAAAGTTAGTTGAAAAAAAGAATAAAATAAAAGGGTTATATTCAAATCACCTGTATGGATCTCCTCCGTAGTAGAGTCCCAAGATCTTGAAAGCTTCTCGGATTGATCTTATTCATTTTAATTTTTATTGATTTAAAACTTTACAGAAATTTTCAAAAAATCTATTATAAAGGAGTAAAATATTTGAAACAAAAGCCACTTATAACATTTTACCATCAAACTGTCATGACCGAAATGATATAATAAACAAAATCGAATCACTAAGTTCTTTAATCTTCAAAAATTCAAAAAATCGAAATCTTTACTTAAAATCATTCTTCTCTACAATTGTTTGTTCACAATTTTTTTGCTGATACAATAAATAGTTAATTTTAAAATATGCATTCGACCTAGAAAAAACAAATTTGTTGAAAAAAAACTCGATACAAGCCAGTCTCGTGTTGTGACTGACTTTTCATCGTCACTGAAAGGCATATCCGCGATCCTGACCGTGTCAGGTGTTTTCGACTGCTGGGCCAGTTGAATATATATTTCCAGGCCAGAGGTATCTCGACACCAGTTCAAATTACCGAATCGACTTCATTTGTCCATCTCATCTTTTAAGTTCACTGATTGACATTTGAATGTGAACTAAATTAATTTCAGTTTGCTCCTGTTGGTTCCAAAATTGTATTACCTTTTCCGGAAACAGTATTTCTCACATTTTTTATTTATTTGTTCATTTTTGTTATTGATATTATTGTTTTTGCAATTTTGTAGCTCATCGTCCATTTTTATAACTAAGACGAGGAAAACTTTCCTTGAAATGTTTATAAAAATGTTAACGAATAAAAAATTCGAATGAAATGTTCAAAATGTATATTGACATGGTTTTATTAGTGATTCGTTTAAAAAACGTGAGATAGGAGGAAAAAATTGCAACCTCTACTTTTTTCCTCATTGGTCTGCGGTTTCCATGGATGCATCGATCTGCTTGCCATGGCGAGGTGCTCGAAACAGAGCATGCTCGAAGACCGAAAGCAAAATATTTTGGCCTGCAATTAGTGCAATTCTCAGATGCCAATAATTCCTACTTTTATTTCATCGCTACGAATTTATTAACACCGAACCTCTTTTCCATTTTAAAACTTTTTAAAATTTTAGCACACATGAATGAATGTAGTAGAAAAGAGAAATTAATTCAAGCTTGAATGAAGTAAATGTCAAAATGATATAAAAAAGTCAAGTGAAAGTTCATTTTAATGAAAAACTTTTCATTGACAACCAAAAAATTTACTTAAGAGGCCAGATTTATCGTATAAGGCTGGATCGCAAGCTTCCTTATTGTGTTTCCTCGACATAAATCGCGTTCTGGCAAACAAGCATACAAGCTAGGAGAATGCTTTACGAGGCAAAAAGCAAGTAATCTACAGCAAGTCGTAGGCGACGTGAAATGACTGCGCATTGATGAGCGAGGGGGCTCCGCTCGTGAAGTGCAAAAGTGTTTTGATTTAAACAAATTGGATTGCTGGCAAAAACGCTTGACGGACGATGTGTCAACTGAAAGTTAATACACAATCATTAGTCTCGCATTGAAAATGATTTATCTCTAAAACTAATCCGGAAAAAACACACGTTCATAAATTGATCACCAACTACAATCTAAACACTAAAAATATCCATCAAAATTATATTTAATTTCCCTCAAATTTAATTTCAAAATCGAAGTTGACAAATTTATTTTTAATTTTAATTTCATGACTACTTTCAATATAGTCAAACAGTGTTGAATGGCTTTAGTGTAGGAAATAACATAGGAGAAGATCTCATCACATGAGGACAGGACGAATAAATACACGAACATTTTTATTTGCACAAATCGAAAGTAAAATGGAAAAAAGGGCGCTGATTTGATTCGACGCGTTATCTCGTGATTCTTGTCGCTATACGAGCACGATGGGCGTTGCTTTGTGGTAACGCGATATGTTTGTATCTGACAGTACACTCGTATCAAACACCGAGGCATCGTTGCGCGTACATGCGAGGTGTTTTGAAACCAACGCGAGCCACAAACTCATGCCAAACGGGATTCGACCGAATGATAACGCTTTAATTGGTTATCTCTGGCTAGACAAAAATTCCATGCCCATTTTTATGGAAAAGAAAAAAAAACAACCAAACCGAAAAAAAAATGGTCGTCGCATTTCGATCTAATCAACCTCTCCCGAACACAGTGGCCAATTAATTTTCGAGAGTTTTATCGCGCGCCAAATTAATAATAAATTTGCATTATTAATTTGGCGCGTAAATATTAATGCAAAACATAATTTAGACCCCAAGAGTGTGGAAGTTACGAATTCAAATACCACCTTGTAGATAAGCAATTACGATGAAATTTGATGATAGGGCTAAATTCGAATTCCAAGATTCCAGGCCTCGATAGGATCGACACGATACTTTGGTTTTGTCCCGGCTCTCGCTCAGACCGCGTGGCTCTGCCTCGCACCTCGAACCAAGTTTTGCATTTCTATAATTTATCACAAACATTCGCAGGCTACATATTTTACATCCTGAATCCTCCACGCAGTCTCTTTTTCGTGTTCCCTCCAGCAACCTTGTTCCTTTTTTTTCACTCGACAAATTTGTGCGAATAAACAATTCACGCGGTAGCCGATGAAATGTGTCCTGCAAGAAATTAAATTCATGTTAAAAAATTTTTGCTGATCAAAATTGTTTTTCAATTATTTTTAATTAAGTCGCAACAAATGTTCAAAGCAGAAATATTAGAGTTTTGTGATTATTTTAACAACGTCTATTTTTCATCAGATTCTTGTTGAAAAAAAGACGTTTGAAACAAAAATTCGAAGCTAAAATATTCAATTTCGCGGGAAAACCATATAATACATTTGTGAATTTAGCGCATGTTTTCTTATATAAGTTGTTAAGTGTATCACTAATGGGAACACCTGAGTAATAAAGATCTGGTCCCTTTTTGAAAACAGACGAAAGTTGTTTTGAGACGCGGATGCTGACGATATCGTGTTACTAACGTTATCGTAGGCGAAAGGGGGATGCGTAAAAGAACAAGGCTACCTTCTTGCAAAGATGTTCACCTACGGCAAAATAATATCCGCAAAATGAAGATCTCGCGAGGACCATCACAGACATATCCCTCTGCTTGTAACTACACATTTCCAAACATGACGCGTCTTTTCTCTCAAATATATTCATATCAAGAGTATTGCTATCAGGAAAAAAATATAAACTTCATTTTTCATCTAAAATCTTGAAATTAAAAAAATTGTTATATCATGACAGATATAATGATTTTTTAAAGAAAACAAATTTCGACTTGAAAAAATAGACGAATCTTTTGAAAAGACGACAAAAGTCATTGACTTGTCGAAACGCCATCATGATCCTGTAGGGACAATAAATTTCGAAACGATGTTCCAAGAACGACGTCGTTACATGAACGAATGAACTGGATAAATTTTTTCGTCGAATTCATTTGTTTAAGCGCAAGATTATGAATTAGAAAGAGAAGCGAAGAGAAATATAGAAGAATATGAGCGGCAAAGGCGAGGAGCAGGGCAGCGTGATGTTACGGGTCGATATCAGCGTCGGTATCTCGGCGGAATCGACCATTTTTCGAGAATATTTCCAAGAAGCTACGCGTTCTGTCGCGCTCGATTAATGTCTCCCACGTATTTTCACCTCGATCGTGCGCCAGACAACGCTCAATGGAAATCGAGCAACAGTCGTCCTAATTTTTTGCACCTTTTTTTTCTCTCTATCTAACATTTTTTTCTCCTTTTGTAATTTGTTATTCAAAAAATATTCTCTACTAAAAACTATTAACTTTCTAGATCCATCCAAAGTACGTTTCAAATCTTGTCCATTTTTAGTAAACAGTCATTAACTTAGCTTTGAATAATTTAATTTGAAAAATGAACAATTGAAATCTTGAAACAAAATATTTAATTGAGTTTAGTTTTTTCGTTTCGGTTTTGTAATTTTGATGTATAGTAGAATGAAGGTAAGTTTGCAAAAAGTGTAAGAGAGTGAAAAAACAGCAAGAGTCGTCGGTGCTGTCGAGTTCACTTCGGGTTGGGTTAGCATGATTGGACGTAGTTAGTGCGCGGCCCGAGGAAGCACGCATCCCAAACTTTGATTAAACGAGTCTTGGAGACCCGTGGCACGACTCATTTGTTTCCAGTCCGTTATCTCTCCCGTCTCGCTGTACAATCATCAGATACACTTCCTATACTTAAATTTGATTTTTCGGTCAAAGCTAAACAATTTCCAGGACTATACCTGAGAGACATCACTCTTAATTTTCATCTCGCGGTCAATTAAACACGAACAGAATAACAGGAAAACTACATTCGGGCTGGAAGTTTGAATGAAACGAGCGAAAAATTTGAATCGTGAACGATTGATTTTTCAGGAAATGATCATTGGCTTTTGACAGATTTAATATATGGACGTGAATAATAGGCAGATTATGTTTCAACACGCTGTTCACTTCAAGCACAATGGATCCAATCTAAAACATGCACTTCTATTGGAAATTCGGGTCCTAAACTTTTTTTTTATTTTCGTACGAATCAATGTATTGGAAATTCATTCATGAAAGGATTAAACGCTGAACTTGAAACTCAGAAAATATACCTATCAATCGACATTTTGCAACAAACATTTTTTTAAGTAAAACAAAAAAGAAGTCCAAGTATAATCTTGTTGTAAAAGATACCCGAACGCCAGTTCAGGATAATGTAAAAACTTTTACCCATAAAAATAAAAGTTTAGTCAGAACTTCATCGCTTCCAATCTTCGTCTCTTCTGAATCAAAACGAATCTTGCGTCATGAGTCCATTTCTTCAACCTTAACTATTTTCGACTTGGAAATTCCTTATTCTGGGTCGAAACCTCTACAGGGTGATTTGAAGCATTGTGTATCGAACTGTGAGGGCCTTTAAAAAATAACAACCAAGTTGACGTGACTGGATATGATAGTTGGCAAACGTACGAATTCTTTTTGAATGGATCTAAAACGTCCAAACAAAAGAAAAACAGCTGCTTTATGGTGCTGAACAAAACATTTTCTCCCTGCAAAATTCTTTTCCTTCCCCTCCCCCCTCCCTAACTTTATAGTCGGGGTGTAAAATTTACCACCTTCTTGGTACTATCTAGCACAATTATTATTGCAGCTCTTCAGTACAGAGCGAGAGATAATTTTTTCTTCATTTCCTTTTTTTTCTCTTTTGTAAAATTTGTTTCGAACAAAAAGGAGGCTTCGATTCATAAAATGAGTCCAGGCTCGCAGCATCGGTGATAATAAACGATGAGTTATGGGTAAAAAAGCTGGTGCATCTAGAAGAGGCTCGCGCGAATTGCCCGCGGTGGCAGTGAATTAGAAGAACGTCTAATCTGGACAAATTAGTGGACTCTACCGGTGTCTGGGCGTCGATGCGTGGGTGCAAGAGCACGCGGCCCAACCAATAACTAACGTCACGCACACAACCGGCTCACGCACGCGACACGTACGAGCCGCACTTTATTTCGTGACGCGTGTGGGAGTCCCGGGGTGGGCACCTGTCTAGCGAGGTATGCGCTGATACCATCGCAATGAACGCCCAGCGCTAAGCAAAGACAACGGCGGTAACTCACCCCGACAAATTATAGAGTCGCCAGACAGCGCGACTTTTTCCTCCTCCTCCTCTTCCTCCTGTTCCTCGCATTCCCCTTCCTTAACTCTTCTTGGAACAGTTTTGCTGGTCCTTTTCCAGGCCTGCATCTCTAATCGCAAACTTTTTTTTCGACTCACATAATAGCGACACTGAGTGATTTGTTTCAAAACTATCCTCTTGAAGATTTTCGATTTCATATCACAAATTTTGAGTCCTGAACGTGAGTCTTGAAAAAATTGAAATTTTAACTGTAAATTCGTTATAATTTGATTTAAACATTTTGGAACAAAAAAAAATGGTATAAATATTTTCTATAATGTGACTATGTGATGACATATTAAAATGGATGGCTTAATAAATCAAATGTCTGAAGTAGACGACAAGATACTGACAGGTGTACAATATGCCTTGGAGTTAAAAAAAGGCACTTGTTTCAACGAAACGACACTTTTACAGTTGGCCCCTTCAAAGCGTCCGGCTTTTTTCATTCAATCGGGATTATCGATCTTTTCTTTGATGGATTACATTCCAAAAAGTATTGTCGGGAAATCAAAGTAGTGATAGTTGTTGTTTTTTTTTTTTTTTTTGGTACTTTTTCAAAAAATAGAAATCACCGATCGATTTTTAAAAACCAGTGATATGGATCTTCGAAATCTTGGAAATTAGCATATTTAATTAGGAACTAATGTTACGGTGTCAGTAAACCTGATACTTAATTAGTCAAACATGTGTAACAGTAAAAAAGTCAAGTAACGCGGAGGATGAAATTAGAAGTCTATTACGTAAGCGCCCACGTCGGTTGATTTATATTCAAATGTCCAAATCATTATCGCAAAAATGTCTCATCATTTCAACTTTCTACAATTTATTTATTTGAAGTTGTTCCTTGTTTGGTCATTTCTGTTTGCCTTTTCAAAATTTGGTTACATTATTTTTCCAACAAGGCAAATCGAGAGCATTCTCTTTTAGAAACAAAAGCGGGTAGAAAAAACGAGAAGAGAAAACGAGAGCATAAGATCCGGAGAGCAAAGAGAAGGACGGAGGCTAGGAGAAGGAGCGACGCACGGGGTAATTTAACACCGGAAGCGTCTTGAGCGTGACGCCACCCTGAAGGTGCAGGATACGTGGAGGATGGATGGCAAAGAGGTGGAGAAAGAAGGCTGAAGGTGTTGGTGGGAGTCGGAGGTGCTCGAGGCCGCCATGCAAGGCGAGCACCATCTTTGTATGAGCGTGTAAGTACGCGCGAGTCGCGCAATCGCACACACAAAAAAATGCGCCTCTCTGTAAGCGTATATACACACACGCAAACGCGATGTCCGAAGGATTGGGTTACCTTCGTGAGCCCCTATGTGGCAACTCTCTTACTTAACCCAACATCGGAAACTGTATCGGCACATTTTTTTTGCAAGGTTGCTCTCAATGGGAAAATTATAATTAAATCGAACTCTCTCAATAGGGTTTCATAATCGGATGACAATTTTTGTTCTATACTGACCACTCGTGATCAGAATTTTAATCATTCATTCAACAGAAACGATTTGATTGGACAATAAGTGCGCAACTTCAGATCGGTCAAATAACTTCAGTTCGAGTCTCAAACATGTCTATTAAAAAATCGTCTGTGTTTTGATTTAAATAAAAGGTTAACGAAACTGAAAGGAGCAACGAAAGAGGGTGAACAATTTGCATATTCATCTGTAATAAGACTTGGATTGAATATAATAAAAGGGGTAAGATGAATGGATCGGGGCACAATGGCGTTACAGTTGTTGAATTGAAAACAAATGCCTGAGCAAAGGAGGACTATTAAAATCTGTTAGACAACATTCGAACGTTCGATCGTGCTCCTTATCCTTTCGCGATGAAACTGATAAGGTGTATCTCTCGATCAAGTGTAGAAGCTGAAAATTAATCGTTTGTAAACAATAAAACATGACGTGAAATTAACAGCTGCTATATATCACAACCTAACGATCATTTGCATATGACTAGCATTGTAAAGGATAATAAATTAAATGCGCGTTTAGGTCAATTAGAAAAACACGAGTTGGACTCGCTTTTTCGTCATTAAGATGATTTTGTAATTGAGCTTACCTCATCAAAAACGGGGGAGGTTACTGAGAAAAATTTTTCAACTATTCTCCCACTCCTCTTTTATATTTTAACAAATTTTCATTTTATTTTGAGCAGTGAATTTTTGTCAGTAACCTCCTCCGTTTCTGATGTGATAAACTCCTCTACAAAATCACCTTAATTTCTCATCACGAATCGAACAATTTTTTTGTCTACCAGTGAAACCAGAAAAGATGCGATAAGAGAGAGAGAACAAAAAAAGATAACGTTTATTATTACTATTGCATATCAGGTCCCGCTATTATGTTGTTTGCAGATGTTGAAATAACTGACCGGAAAATAAATTAATGATATTACGTTCGATATCTCATGCATGAGCATTAAATTGCGGCTTAATTAATTTGGATTTCTCTGATATGTATTGTGCTCGCGGTTGTAGCAGATTTTTTCCTCTGTTTTCTTACTAATTACGATATCACCTGACTGAAAATGTTAAACTAAACAAAAGGAATGAACGAAAAAACTAATATGTAATCTGAACTATAATCACCCGTTAGAACGGACGAAAAAAATAACGATCGACAGGTCTCTCCAAAGTTCACGATTTTCACACTCGATATCAATCAAGATGGCTGTGACCGATAGGCATCAAGAGATCTTCAAATATTGTAATATTTATGAGACGATTTGTGAAACCAGTAAGATTAATGTTGAAATTCATTATGCTCATTATTCTGATTTGGTATTCACGATCAACTTTGATAACACAAAAAAAAACATTTTAGAAACATAATTGAAAAACAACCAAAAAATACAGTACTTCGACGAAAGATTATGCCGTTTTCACCGTGTACAGCGTCTAAGTGCGCTCAGTGTGACAGATGTTAGGAATCAAAATGGAAATAAGTTGAGTTAAGTTGTAACCGTTCGACTTGGAAACAAAAAATGAGTGTCATTTTCTATTTTACTCCTTGACCGAATTTTCTTAAACATGTGTTTGTAAACTCGAAAAATTTGTATTTACAAATCAGAAAACATGGGCCAAAGATTGTCGTGCTTGTTCAACTTCATTTCTATTCTCTGTTTTTGTTTTCTTTATTTAAAATTGATGACCTCAAAAAAAAAGCCGGAAAAAATAGAGTTGACCGGACAAAAATGAGTCGTTTGAAAGAGAGACGGTCTGTCAGATACGGGGCGGTGACTTTCCGCTTTCCGGATTGTTCGTTTGTAAGAGACCGCGACGTCAAGCCGAAGAAGACAAAATGCAAGAGGAGCAGAAGGCCGAGGGAAGGATGGACGAGAGAGGCTGATGGTGGCAAACTCGCGGAGGCAAAGAGGAAGATGAGGTCGAGAGTAACCCGATATCTAGCCACACCGTAGGTAACGTGAGATCCCCTCATCCCTCCTCTGCCTCTGTCTTCGACCCCGTCCATCGTTTTGCCCCTGATGTTCTCCAACTCATCCACAAACTGGCAGCCAGCGGTGCACTGAATAAGAAAGAGAACCTTCGAAAACAAGCTTGAGACAAAATAGTCGTACCTTCCAGGACAATCAAACTCAACCAGTTCATCCATCAACGCATCAATTTCCATAAAAAAGAAGTTTTGGGCCCTGAAAAATGTAAGTCTTACGAAGATCCTTGGGGAGAGAGTAATTGAATTCATGTTTGTGCCAAAAGTTTCTCTGCTCGAGGATGATTGAATTTGACTTTAGGACGGTGCTTGTAACTATTTTGAAGTATAATGAAAAAGAGCTGGTCGGGCACACCCTACGTAGTACCACGTACGCACTCGGTATTGTTAGAAGGGTGTATAATCAATACTATCAAGGGGTGTCTGTAATGGGAAACACCACAGCCGATCCTCCCTTGTTACCGCATAAATACATCCCCAAATGCTCATCACTTCTGTTTATAAATAACAACAAGCGCCTTTTATGCCAGGGTTATTACAATGAAGCAAATTTTAAAGTAAATATCAACAAATGTGTACTCACTAAGTTAAGATGAACAAAATCGAATGATATCAAAATCATAATTTGAGATTCAAGTTAATCATCTCTGATGTTCTGGCTGGTTCTGATTTTGACAATTAGTTTCAGGATGGAAAGCCTGTGGAGTCTTTTTATTCGTTAGCGGGTAATTTCGACCATTAATGGATGCATGATGCCACTCGTTGGCATGCCACGTGCAAAGAGTATGAAATAACACGTGTATTTTGGCGCATCATCTGATGAAAGACGAATAATCAAACGGTAACTGATACTCTGGCAAATTGGATGCGAAGTTTCATCTTTTGATGCTTCTTACAACGACCTTGTATCTGAAAAACTCGCCCAATAAAGACAAAAGTACTCCATTTTGCAGTTTCGCACATCAATTTCTAACTATTACATAATTTTAAACATACAAAAACGAGGCTTTTCATTCAAGTTCTCTCAAAGACTTCAACACAGTGTAGCCACTCGTAACTGTAATGTTACACGACGTTTCAATGGACGTAGAAGAAAATTCGCCGGGAGTAACTTTACAGCACAGAGCCAATTGACGTCAGAGCTCGTCGTTTTATCTTTGAAAAACCGGTCTGATTAAATTTCTCCCACAATAATTAACGGAGTTTTCCTCTCTCGCGTCTTATTGATACATTTTCATTGACAACAAGAGCAAGAAGAGGCATACCCACGGTACGTTTTCAGTGTCGTAACGCGAGACGCAGAAGTGGTGTCAGTTACCGGGCGAAACTTCCGTGCACGCACGGTCCCATGGCTCGTCCCACTGAATGGATTGGCATGTCGCCTCAATAATACCGCAGCGGATCCGAGGTGTTGCATCTTCGACTCATAGATCACACGGGCGTAATCGGATTTGCAAACTGGGACTGTACGTGTGGGTTACACTCGCATTAGCGACAATGGTCGGCCACACGTGGCAACAATATGTGATGCGCGCATCCAGCTTTTGTTTACTCTAGCCGATGCGCGAAACCGGAAAGCCGCCACGTGGAGCCCGACCAGACGCCTAATGACCTTTCATTAAACGTGTCTTATCGAATCAACGTTACCACAAAAGAAAAGGAGGACGGGAGAATAACACGCAGCCTCATTTTCCACGAACAAAGAAACAAGTGTGGGAAATGAAAAATTGGTCGCCCCCGTGTGCATCTGAATAAACTTCGAGTTTCCGTTGCTGTTATGTTTTTAGCGTTGGAAATTCGAACCCATCTTGGATGTCGGTGCAGTTTTTCGAAAAATCTCTCGACTTCGGGGCGGGAAAGAGCGCAGAGCTTTCGTCCTCTCTATAACACAGAATTAGTGTGACAACTGTATAAAAATGGCGAAGAAACTCGATAACATTTTTAATACCTCCCTTCGTCTCGCTCTAATAACAGTAACGCTCTCTAATCTCAAGTTCAGCGCGCGAATAAGATTATCGGATTGCACCGAGAACGGGGTATTATATCTTCGGGGACGAATGTAGAGAGCAAAAATTTTGTTCCGTCGCGCACACACAATGCCCCAGGAGGGATCGAGTTTACGAGAGTCTCTCTCGCTCTCTTGCGGCAAAACTTTCGCGTGACTTTCAATCAACGCAGGATCGGTAATGAAACGAGGGGGAGAGCTACAGGAACAATGCTCGTAAATAGCCACTGACCGGCTACCTGCATAATCGACGACTTCTTACGCCGACACCAAAAGAGAGATGCGAGGCAGGAACAAAAATAAAAGTGGGCCTGAAATTACTTAATGTCCTGCAGCAGCGACCACTTTGTCTCGAATTTCTTCATTTAATTTAAGCTGTCGTTTGAATGTAATGAGATCCAATGAAAATCTCGTGTCGAGGTTCACAGCACGACGATGGTTAATGAAATTTGATGTGAAAATCATCGGGGAGGTGAAAAACGGCCTGGAACATTTGATCGCGCGAGGCGCGAAGGGTCATATTGAGTCAAGCCGTGAATTTCCGGTGGTATCTCGATGTAATCTTCGTGAGTACCGAGTCTGTAAGGAGGCAGAATGAGATAAAGCCCGAGCGAGGGAATTAAAGAAGAACAAGAGGAGGACTTGAGTGCGATGGGAGGGATTCGAGCATCGGTTTTGTAACGGGAGAAAAAGTCGCCGGCGAACATCGTTGAGACGCAGAAAAGAATAAGTCACACCCTATAAATACCCGGAGGTAATTGATTCGGTAATAACTAACTCAAGAAACCCCGAGGTTTCACCGTTTGTGTTCCTGCGCTCTTCCGGCCTCGGATACAATTTACCACGGCGTCGCTCGCACCCTCTTCGCTCTCTTCACCCTGTCCTCGTTGCACGGCCAAACACATCTTTCTCCATCTGCGTTTCTCACTGACATTATGCCTTTTCCACGCTCTTCGCCAACAGCCCTCTCAGACATAAATATGTATGTCGAGTAATAATATAACAAGCAGAGATGTTTAGAAAGGAGCTTTCACGCCGTGGGACCTCCAGGTACACGCCACATCGTCACGCCCTTTTTGTCCTCAGTCCTGCGCAGTTGGGACTTTTGCAAAAAGCACATCACACAATCCTAGAACAGAAAAAAATGATTCAGTTTCAAATTAGTCACTTTTCTTATCAAATAAATAATTGGAAAACGAGACTAGTTAAGTTCTTTTATTTGCTTCCAGTTTTGTATTTTTTTTTTTTTTTATTTTTTTTTTATACTGATGTGATAAACATTTTTATTGAGATCATAAGCTGATGGTAACAGGAGATACATCGACGAGGAAGAGATTTATCAAACGATATAATCGGGCGATGATATTGTTATAGTTAACGTTGACACCTTTGCACTTTCGATATGATCTAAAAGTTTCCACCGTGACACCGTTGGTGCTTCCCTTTGTGATACTCTAGATTCCGTAGCGGATAAATTCGGCACTTATAAAAAATGCAACCAAGTATAATCCATTAAGTTTCAGCGCTCCGAGGACGAATGATGAAACCCTATCTTCACCCAGATGAATTATCAGTTTAACGATTATTAAATTTCGACTGATAAATGAAGAAATAATAAATCTTATGAAATCACAATAGAGACGGGGGATTTTTGTTTTAAACATTAACAGAATATTACATGTATTAATTAGTTTTTAAATACTAATTGGGGGATCTGGTAATGTGCGGGTTTTTTCTGTGCTCTGCATTGGACTTTTTTTTCCTCGAATATTGAATAATCTATTGTATCCGTTTTAATGAGAGAATTGTAAATAAGGGATTTGAAAGGCCGTGAAATACGAGCTCCTATTGGGCGCGGCCTCGTCGGGAACGATGCAACGGTTGCCTCATCCTCGATCATCCGACTCAGGCGTTTCCATCTTGCGCGCCTTCAATTACATTGATTTCTTTTCGTTTAGTTATGCCGAGGATTCATTTAGGCCTCCGCACTACTGGTGATTACGTAAATTAATACTTTTGCAAATTACAATCCGTAACTATCGACAGACAAGATGATAAATAAAAAGTATGGCGTTGAGTTTCGTCTGTAAATATCAAGTACAAAAAGTTAAGATAGAACAACTTGGCCCTAGTTCATTCTTGAAGCAAACAACAAATTTTTAAACAAAAAAAAAGTCTTAACCCAAAAGAAAATGTTTCAATGCAGTCTGTAAAATTATCAATGATACCAATTTCCTTTGCAGGAATATTATTATATATTTTTTCAACTTTTATATTCAAGTCCTCCGATTGTTTTCTATCGCGCATCAATTAATTGAAATACATATTGTCGAGCAATCTCAGCGTCCGGGGTATATTTTTAACGACCTCGACATGCCGGGACAATTTCTTCGACGCTAAAAGCTTCATGCTAGCTGGTATCATTTAGTGGCGAATTTAGTACGGTCGTTAGGAGAGTTGATATACGACGATGATTACGCGGTAGTGGCGAATCTTCGCGGTCTCGACTACTGACTATTTTAATATGCAATAGAGAGGCCTGAGGGCACGGATGCAAATTGGAGAGAAAGGGAGAGAAAGAGAGAGAGAGAAAGAGCCTGAGAACGATATCCCGGGCCTTATTATTATCGCGCGGCCCCGGCGGGGTGGGGGCGGCGTAGGCTAGGTGTTAAAACACGGTAATTAACAAGGGAAAACGTCATGGAAAGAACGAGGACCACCTTTAGCTGCCTGGTGGCTACCAAGATTTACTGCCGAGCGGGCGCGTATTTATGAACTGCACGCCGCGCCCGCACACATTTCATTAGAACCTGGGTTGTGTGCAAGTGCTCTCTCTCTCTCTTTCTCTTCTGACGGACACACTTTGAGCCCCGGCTAATGCGAGGGTTGCTGGCAACGTTGGCGCTAAGGGCCCAACGATGGTGCTAACCGGCCATCGATCATGTTTCGTGGATAGTCATGAAACATTCATGCACGACCACCCATCGCAGCAGGTTCCGCGGCGAGAGAGTTCGACTAAACTGTAACTAAGGCCTGTAAGATGCGACGGACATGCGATGTGCATGTATTTAACCTGAGTGATAAATATTATTGGGTTATGGATGGCTCTTTGGCGCTCGACATGGCCCTGAGGAAACCGCTCGTTTAGCGCGATAAGCCCCACTCAAGAACGCGCGAGGAATAATTCAATTTTCGGACCGATCTTTGTATTGGAAAGAGTTTAACGAGAGTTGAAAAAAGGATGACGAGTTGGAATGAAAAAAAAATTGGGAAAGAAGTAAAAAATGAAAAAAGGTACGCAGGCGAATCAGCAAGTTATGTTTCCAAGAAAGGGGGAAAGAGAGAGAGGAACTTCTTTTATTTTCAACTTTCGGATATGTGTCTATTGTGGCATGGACTCGCTCATCCTCGGACAAATTTTTCGAAGTGTAACATCAGAAGGGTTTCGAAAAATCGTACACGCGACTGAAAAGGATTTCCAGCGTATTAGGCAATTTACGATGTTCGTTGTGAAATTAATATGGCATTTCTTCTAGTGTTAGATGACATGAACGGGCCCGTAACATGATCAACCCTCGACAATTTAAAGAACCGTCTACTGTTATAAGGTCTAAGACGCGATGTTATACTAGAACTGCCTTTCGAGTCGTAATCAATGTTCCGGGTTCATTCACAGTTCTCCCGGACAGATATAGTTATTTGATTAAGCAACTATCTAAGCATGATGGACACGAGAAAAATTGTCTTACATCAAAAATCCGCAGATTAAGTCATGATATATCGTATTCAATTTTTATTGGTTTGACATTTTTAAAGTGACAAATTGTCTCTAATTTGGAATCTACAAAAATTAGACAACTTAAAAGAATCCTGTTAATCGAAAATATAATTTGTAATCCAAAATTGCTATTCCTATGTTTCTTTTATTCTGAATCCTGACAAGGCATAGTTTTTCAAGATTTAAGTTCAAGTCTACCGCATAAACCTAAGTATCAGTTCGTAAATTCCCACCGAGACAGTTGGTCGCGTGTATAAAAAAGGCTACTTCATCTAAAACATTTCTTCACGCATTTTCGGAATAGTCGACGAAAAAATCGACGGGATTCCACGGGGCAGATATATATATGAGCGCCTTGTTTTGTGCGCGCGAAACAAAAAGCACAAGAAAAAATAAAGAACCAGGGATGAGAGAGACACGGAACGAGTGACGGCATGAGTTGAATGGTCGAGATGTTCCTTAATCGAAAAGGCGCAATTCGACAGTTGGTGGAATAACGACAGTGACCCGGGGTTAAGCCGAGGCAGGAAGAAGTGCGAACGAAAAAACAAAAATGGCGAGGTACGAGAGAGCCGGCGAGCCCTTGGGCCGTCATAAACAATAGCGAACGAGTAATTGATTCTCTAATAACTTAACGCACGAGGTGCCTCTAACAGGTTTTATTTAGGCAATACGTTAGGCGGACATAATGTATTGCCCCGCATCCCTCGCAGCGTGTACGACCCGAGATTTAAGGCCCCTCGTGGAAATAATAAACCGTTCCGTGGAAAATGGTCGCGCTGATCGAATAAACATCAGCGGCCCCAAATGACCGCGCGATTCTTCTTTCCCCCTTGAGTTAATCATCATAAGTTATATAAGACTCGCCAAATGATTGTACTTCGATTTTAAATTTAGTGGCTGGCAGGCTTTTGTTTACGACCCGATATTGATATTGAAGATAATCGCTCGATCAATTTATTTATATCATAATGCTGGACCAAAAGTTGTCAGATTATTTTGGTGAAATTTTCTCATACAAACAGCAAACTGAAAAAAATGAAACCAAACTGAAAGCTGAAACAAAAGAAAATCATTTATGAGGTATCATTTTTTTATATATTTTTAATAACAATAATTAAAAACCAAAATGAATTACTTAAATGTCATCTTCCAGATTTCGTCTTGATGACATCATCTTGCAATAAAATAAAATGAAAAAAATGCCTACAAAAGATCTTCTCTAATCTTATCTGAGAAAAGAGAATTTTCTTATTCCATCTGGTAAAGTGATAGTTCAATTTCTTCGTAACAGATTCAACATTCAGCGTAATCGGAAATGGAATGCCCCAGAAAGAATAAACAGAGCTCACACTCGTGCATAAGGACAAACGATTTGTCGTGGTGACAAAGACGGTGAAATACGCGGAATATTATCTCGGTCATTACATTGTTTGACGCTTGTCGACAGATTACCGTGGCTTCTCGCCCAGCCACACGTCGGAATAAGAATTTGATACATGGAACGCTGACGCGTCAAGAGTTTAGGTTGAGAGATATAAACTTCATCGGTCGCGCTTATATCATAACGATAGAATCTCAATAGCACACGATAACAAAATGAATAGCTTTCGTTTTATATTATTGTACAAGGGGGGAAATGAAATACAAAAAAAGAGAAGAGATTTAATAAAAACAAACTGACTGTCATATGAGTTCGAAATCTCAGTCTCGACGGATTTATTGCCACTGTCGGGTGGGCTTGAAATAATAATATATTTGTCGCGAATGCGAATGACGATAAAAAATCATCGTCAGAGGCTCGGCGGTCGAATGAAAAATATCGTTGAGAGTAAATCATTCGTTTTGGCAGATTTCGAGAAATTGAGACCACAAAAAAGGAATGAATAAAAAAGTTGCGAAATTGGGTGTGTGCGCCAACAGAAAGAGAGAGAGAGAAAAAGAAAGGCGTTGTTGCTTGCTTTTAGGAGGTATTTCACAGGCTCATTGGACGTGACTAAAGAGGTTTCCTTGGACCCATAATAGTAGTTACCGAGTGTATTCTTAAATCTGGCAAGCCAATAGCTAAACATGGTCATCAACGTGTCGATATAACAAGATCACAACCGTGCCGGTTCGTACGGGGCACTCGTGACCCATAACTTGGTTCAAAGTACTTGTGTGTTATACGTAATATAGCCGGGATGCCCATCGCTTATCAAGATGAAGGAATCATTTTCGAAGACATTAAGAGAGCTGATCGATGTGTTAATAAATATGCCGGTCGAATTTGCATGCGAATAAGAGCCGGCTTGTTTTCCAACCGAGGGAAAATTTGGACAAACCGAAATTCAACAATTTATAATGGTCAATTGAAGTGAAAGCTAATCGAAACAAAATTTATAATCAATGGCTTGAGAAAACCGTTTCATCAAACTAACACTTAGGTTTTCTTTAAAAGAGAGATAAATTGATTTTGAAACGTTTTACGATCCTCGATCCATTATCTATATTATTGATCGGTTATTACAACCTCATCTCGCAACGCTGATTGCAATACAAAAAATGTCGGAGATTCGCGCACACGTAACTGGCGCTTTATTATTTTCTTATTTTCTTTTTTTTTAATGGGAGAAAACAATTAGATGTAATAAAGTTCGTTTAATTTTACACAGGTGAGCGACACGTGCGCGCGAGGGTCCAAACGAAAAGAACGCGCCTGGAACATGAGAAAAGAGAGGAAGAGAAGGACGCAAAAAGATAGAATCAAGCAGCGAGATCTCACGGAGTATCTCGATAAATCCGTTCGTCGGACAAATAACGACAAGCCTCATTACTATAAACACGTCTCGCGAAGTCTCTGCGTGTGGCGCGTCTCGGTCCTCGTCTTTCCTTCTTATTTTCAATTCTTCGCCTTCTCTGGGACTAAACCCCCTCCCGCCCCCTCGCTGTTCACGTGCCCTAATCGCGTCCCAACACAGAATCTTTCTTTTTGCATGCCAATAAACACCACGAATCGCGTCAACAAATTTCAGATATTTTTTTCAATTCAGTCGCGTGTTCTTTACATTTTATTTGTTTTAATTTAATTTTGTTCTCTTTGCAGAACAAAATTTGTTTCTCCTTTATATGCATTGTTTAAAGATTCTTATTTCAACTTACCATTGCAATTCACACGTTTTGTTTTCTGATTCATGATAATACTATTCCTGTAACAAAAAAGGGTTCATTTTAGTGGCATATTCAATTGATTGGATATATGTTTGTAATATTGATAGCGTATCATCAATAATACCACTTTACATCATTATTTGCACAGCGGAAACGGCGGAATATCGAAGGGCATCGACGATGAGAGGGTGAGGATGAGAGGGCTGACGAATTTACGGTAGCAAGCCTAATCGGGATCCGAAGCCCCATGACGAAAATGTGTGCGAGCTATATAGTTATATGTGTATACCTGGGCGATATGTGTTCCTTCGTCCAATGCGATCGATACGTCAATTAATTTCGGAAAGAGGCTATACGCACGCCCAATGCAAATGGCCAATGGGGAAATGAGAGAAGCACCGCAAGGGTTCAAACCTTATCGGACGCACCTGCCGAGTTCGCGATATTTCGCAATGTTTCTTCGACTACGGGCAATTATTTGCAAACACGCTGATAGTTTCGAATCGACTCCGATATACGGCTTTGCTATTGAACCTGAAAGCAATCAATGAAATTTTATTAATGAAAACTCACAACGTACGAAACGATTGGAAGAGAAAAAAAAAAGTTGAAATGAAACAACACACCACCTTTGTTTCTATTTTCTCTTCAATGAAACAGTAAAAGTTCTATGAATGTTGAAATTCAAGTTCTTCTAACAATAATATTGCAATTGTAACAATGTTTAATTATAATTTTAAACAATTAAATCTACATTTTGTATAAATGGAATCATTCAAAAGTTATAATTTGAAAATTCAAAGTTTGGAATTGAATGTGAAATCTAGTTGCAGGTAAGGTTTTGAAAGTAAAGAGTGTTAAATGACTTTGGAGTGGAAAAGAGCAACGCAATTAGGGAAGTTGGCTCACAAATTCCGTGCATTTTTGTCGATTGGTGTACACGGTAATACACGGCACATGCGGTTGATGACTCTTGGGATCTTGTGGGAGCACGAGCGGCTCGAAAGACTGTAGTTAACGACTATTAATATCGTCGATCCGGATCGATAGTTGTGCCTGCGAGGCGTCATAATGATACAGTGTACCGATGCAACCTCCGGTGCAGACTGTGAACGTCGTGTTTTAACACATGCTCGTTTACGATAATATACACACCACGCCCGCAATGATCCGCGCAACGAGCCGAAATCACGTACAAATAATAATATGCTATTAATATATTATCAGAGGCGCGGCGTTGCGCTGCGATAAATCGTACTTCAACGCGATTCTCAATCGAGGCCCGCGATGGCCCGCTAATTTATCAAAATGAATAATGTCCTGCGCGCGCAGAGAACCATCCAGCTGTTCAATGCAAATTGAATTTGAAATGTGAACACATTGGCTGGTACATAACAAGCCGAGTGTATACTGCGACAGTTGTGAGCCTGCACATCATGCGAAATTGCACTGAACCAGCTCTAGTTTGTTATTGCAATGCCGTTTGTTATTAAGAGACATAACTATTGACATAAACTGAGAAATTGCCAACTAACTGTTTCTGTAGTAAGCGCAAAATTAAATTTGAGATCCTGTTGGCGATGCAACATTCTGCTTAGTGTTTGTAAATAGGATTCCACTCAAAACAAATTTACCATCGCTCATATGAAGTTGATCTGTAATAAATACAAAATAAGTCATGAGTTTATAACATAAACTTCAATTTGCGTAATGAATTATAGCACTTAAAAACAGTGGTGGGAACATACCTCTTGAAATGATCGTTTTTTTTTTAATTTGACTCAGTAGAATTGTTAAAATATTCTTCAATAGTCCTGAAACAGAAAAAAATTTGTACAACATTAATTAAAAAAATGTTCTTTCTATCCATAATATATTTCAGTGAACAAAATAATTTAAAATTTAAACAAGATAAACAAGTTAAATTTATTTAAATAAAATTTTTTGTTAAAGCTGCCTTATGCCAATTCGATTATTTGACCTTCTACGTTAAGCCATAAAAATCCTACCTTAATATCTTTTTTTCATGCGTGAAGCCTTTCACTACTTGGCAAATGAAGGGTTGATCAACATATGGTATATATTTTCGTTATTGCTTATGGCATAATTTTAAATTAAAAAACTCGCTTTTAAACATTCAAGAACACTTTTTATATGAAAAAATAATTTTAATTTCATATCGAAATAATATACTTTAACCAATCAAACTGAATAAATTAAAAAGAATTCGAGATTTCGTTTTTCAATGTTTTCCATTTTGTTAAATCTGTGTTTGTTTTCAAATCCGCTTATAAAAATTCATCACTTACATTATTTTTACAAACTTTCGCTTCTATTGCAAAATTTTAGAATACCAAAACAATGGAAACATTGCTCGTTTTTCATAAAAACGTAAACAAATCTTCAACAGTGCCTCTTTCAGCACTCATCTCAAATCATCTATTTTTTTCATATCAAAACAATGAAACATAAACAATCATACAAAATCTAATCTGCATTGATGTTTACATTTTTTTCATTCCAACAACAAAGCACCCCTATGCCCTTCCGAGGTCCTAACAATCTCACCAGCGCCATCTCAACGCGAATGGCAAAAACTCAAAGTCCTCCCACGCATTTTAAAAATCACACTAGCGCCATCTCGAGCCTTTTACTCGAGCTACTTGGCTCGAAAACAATACAAGAGCGAAGCGCCCTCTACAGCCGTAAGCTGCGATCGATCTGTCAAGTTTGGGTTAGAATGCCTTTTTCGGGACGATTTCTCCTCGGGTTGGATCGTTGAGCCGTGGCGTTTTCGCGTGTGTACGTTATCCCAGCGATGGCTCGTACCTTTGACGATCGCGAGGATTCGTCGTGAAATGCGATTCAGAGTGTCAGCTCCGCAGCCCGTTTCTGCCAAAACGATCCGCTGCGATGATCGCCGAACGAGCATTCCCTTTTGGTACGAACACCTCCGCCCGATTTTTTTCCACGCAACCAATTATTATTTTTTTTTTGCTAAGCCTTCCTGGCTTTACATTTTGAAAAATGTTGTTTACCTTTATTTATTTTTTACTGATTTATTTCTTATTTTTTTATTTATTATTATTTAATCGTTTGTTCGTTTTTTTTCTTATCAAAAGTTGCTCAAAAATAAAATGTTTTTTCTAATTTTTGTTCTTATTTCCAATTTTGACACTAGTGCTCGCTCAATGAGCACCAGTCCCTCGCTCATTGTCCAGCCAGTTATCGTGTGCTCAATTCTGTCAATTGATCCTGTCAATTTTGTACTTCTACTTTTAATTTTGCCTTTGTACTGCATCTCATGCAAGATTGAGTATTGACCTTTCTTTAGTTCGACAACCATTGTTTAAATGTACAACAATGAACAGTTGCAGATTGTTTATTGGTACGAAATTAATGTCAGAAAGATTAAAAAATAATCAGATAGGCAGCAATCACGATTTCTTATCTCCATCGTAGAATTTTTTGTAATAAATCAATCAATAAAAACGTTCAGCTTTATGTAAAACGCCAAATCAACCATAAACGTCTTATCTTTTTTCTTCTATCTATAGCTTTTCACGTTTCCGCATCGTTCCTTTTCACATCCTTTCAGTGTTTGCTTTAGGACTAAAAATAAAACCTCTTTTCGTACTCAGACCAGAGTTCATAAACCGTTTAGAAAATCAAAAATAAATACATATGATATTAGATTATTCAAAAATTACTTTAAGAAGCTGACATTGAACATAGTAAAATTTACTATTACTAGCAAACATGCATTCATTCATGAATTCTTGTAGTAAAGTAGTAAAAACAATGTTAGAACAGAACAAACAAAGCCAGTATTATTTACAAAGTAGATAAATTAAAACTGAGAAAGATGTAAAATAGTAAATATTAAAATTGATTGAAAAACAGTGTAATTCAAAAAATATACGAATTAATTGATTCATTAAATTAATGTTGTCTCCCTTTGTTGCAGATTTGTAAACAAGCCCAGATGAAAGTCTTCCAGTAGTATTTTTGCCAAAATATAGAAGCCTAGAAACGATGAGTGTCTCAGAAAGTACAACGGACATAAGCAAAGCGTGGCACGAGTGCGCCAGTTGGCTGATACGATGTGGTGTTCTCAGAGCGGACCACCGGGCCAACTGGCCGACGGCCACTGCGGCGGACCTGGCGTTCATCCTCAGAGATGGAGTGCTGCTATGCAACCTGCTGAACCATGTCGAACCCGAGTGCATAGACATGAAGGATATCAACCAGAAGCCGCAGATGGCACAGTTCCTGTGTCTGCGCAACATTAAGGCCTTCCTTTCAGCTTGCTCGAACAGTTTTGGCCTATCGGAGTCCGACCTCTTTGATCCCTCAATGCTCTTCGATTTGTCCAATTTCCATAGAGTGCTTTGCACTCTTTCTGTTCTTTCGAACTCGAGTAAATTCAGAAAGAGAGGAATCACGTTAGTATATAAAAATTTCTATTCAAAAACTTGAGTTTAAGAAAAAAAATCTAGACTTATTCGTTAATGTGTTTTATTTTTATTTTTAGGGGTTTCAATGTCGGAAGAGGTCGATCTCATGAAGACATGTACAAAGATTTGCAAACCGCCGGAGTCGGGTAAATATTTTTTATCAATCAGAAAAAATATTGAGCAGTCATTATAAGATTAAAATGATTAAATTTTAAAACTGAAAAGACGATACATGAAGCTAACTGTTGCAACTGAAAAAAATGTAGAGTAGACGCAACTGGCTTCTTTTCTCTTAAAGTAAAGAACTGTAGTAAAATGTCTGTTGATGAATCTCTCTAGCCCCACGGAAGCTGTGGTGGCGTTTACCATAAAACCTAGGCAAGCGGACCTAGGCGATTCCGAAGTTTATCAAGAGTTACTCTGTTTTTCGACAACTCCTCAACAAGAATGGCCATATGCCGAGGAGGTACTTTTTGTTCGTCGTAAACGCGTAGTTTTGTTACACACTATCGAAAACTATCACAAATTTGGGTTTTTGTTCCATTCAAACAATTTGTTTGATAATTAAATTACATTTAAAAAATCGAAGAATTCAAAAACTTGATTGATCCTTCCTGATTGAGCTTTTAATATCATTCGTTATAATTTGTGATACTTTTCTATGTTATTAAGCTTAAACAAATGTGAAGCCAACAGCAGTAGAAGATCGTGGCGTTGCTGAATGAAGTGTTACTTGATTTGTTTGTGTTTTTGGATGAAACATCGCCGAGGCCCCGTGGCTGTTAGTAGTTTTGCATGGCTGTTTTATGTTTTGTTTTGTGCACCAAGGCACGAAAACGAAGGCCGCAGGAGACGATTCCGGAGACGCGAAGGCGAGGAGAGGCGTGAGGGAGAGAACGAGAACTCGGTCAGCGAAGATGACGGCTACGCCGCTTATTCCAGCCACGCTCGCAGCGAAGAAGTTTACCACGACTTATGTAACTACCTTCCACCTCCTTCGTCTGCTGTGCAGGTTATTTTTTTTCTTTTTTTCAATTTACCTAACTTCCTTTCTTTCTCTCTGTCTTTCTCACCCCGTTAATTATTATTTTGCCTATTGAATTTTGCAGTCCTTTCATTCTTTGTGTCGGGTTCTTTTTTAGCCATACCGGAAACAGCTCCTATTGACTACCGAACGACGTGACGTCGGAAGTTTATTGCAACTCATCACGTACGGTCACGTACAATTAGAGATTAGCGGGGATTCAGTCTCGCGTCTCGTTTTTTTGCTTTTTACGGAGTGTCACAGTGTTTGATTACAAGTCCAGTCAAAATTAAACCTTTCGACTCATTAATTAAACATCTATACAACTTTTTTTCAGAATTTCTCTTGTATACATTGTTTAAAGTTATTTTTTATTTTGTTTTATTGTATTATTTTTTATTTTAGTTTTTAGTTTGTTTAAATGATTGGGAGGAATAAAAAGATTGAAATTAAATATTAAATAAAGGTAGAACAGAATAGAAAATTCATATTTCTAAGAGTGTTTCAATTAACATTGGATAATATTTAAATGCGAATGCCTTTTCTTCTTTGGTGTTGCATTTCTTTCAATGAGCATGTTTGACATACATAACGGTAGTTCGCAATCTGTGTTTCTTTCCTTGTTACTTCCGTTCTTGTATCTGAATGACTTATCAGAAAGTGGAGTGACTATCAAACATCTTGTCTTTACATCAAGCAATTAAAAAATTTGCAATCAACTGTATTACTAAAATAAAATTATTTCCTTTCTTTAATTTCAACCAATTTCAATCACTCCACTTTGAACTAACAAATTTATATTTTCCAAATGTAATCCACCAGACTTTTTCTTCCAGCATCTACCAACATTGGAGTTCAGCCTTTGTTTAGCTGTTGAAAGATGTTTTTAAAGAGTTACAAAAGAAGATAGACAAAAGAGGACAGTGCTTAAGAATTTAAATTAAATGATTTTTAAAATTTCCAGGGAGCCACTGCCGGTGGAGAGAAACGAGACTACGTGGTTCAAGAGTTATTGGAGACGGAGCGTAATTATTCTGAGGTGCTCAACAGTCTGTTAAGACATTTTGCCAGGCCTTTGTCTCACATGATGCGCCCGGAGAACACACAGTGCATATTTTTTGGCATCAAAGAACTCGCAGAGATTCATGCGGGCTTCCACAGCCAGCTGCGCAAGGCCCGAAGTGGCGCTGCTCTGGCCCAAGTGTTTCTCGACTGGCGAGAGAAGTTTCTCATCTACGGAGATTATTGTGCGAACCTGACTGCCGCACAAAGCACCCTAGAAGAGATCTGCGAGAGAGATAATAATATCAAACAAGAAGTTTATGTAATTCTTTTTTTTTATTCGAATTGTCAAGAAATTTAAATTGAGTAAATTTTGAGAAGTTTAAACACTCGATGTTTTTATTTTAACAGACGTGCCAACAGAAAGCGAACAATGGAAAGTTCAAACTGCGAGATATTCTGTCGGTGCCAATGCAGAGGGTACTGAAATACCATCTGCTGTTGGATAAACTGGTGGAGGAGACTCCTCGGGAATGGACGGAAGATCAATGTCAACTGACGAAGGCAAGAGAAGTCATGGTGGACGTAGCGCAGTACATAAACGAAGTCAAAAGGGATTCCGACACACTCGAAATTATAAGAGATATAAAAGAGTGTTTCGTCGACTGGGATATCAGCGGTGACAATTCACTCAAGGATTTTGGACGGTTGCTGAAAGATGCAGAACTCAAAGTACTTGAAGCAAATTAAAATTAATTACAACTTTGAAAACTTTAATTGTCTTTGAAACCAATTTGTCTTTCAAATGTTAATTTCAACATTTTCATTTCAGATAAAGGCTCACAACGATCAACGAGTGAAGGCGCGATACGTTTTTTTATTTGAGCAGGTGGTTCTGGTATGCAAGGCTGCTAGGGGATATCAGTATTGCTACCGCGAGACTCTGAAGATAGACGATTACCGGCTGGAGGACGTCGCGGATCCGAGCTGCAAGCGTACCCTGGGCCGGGACTCGCGGTGGTCGCACCAGTGGTTACTCGTTCACAAGCAAGCATTAACAGCTTACACGCTGTACGCGCGGACAGAGAACGAGAAGAAAAATTGGATTAAAGCTCTGCAGGAGGCGATGGACAACGTCAACCCCGCCGCTTGTCGCGATACCGATCACAAGTTTCGTCTGACCACTTTTGAAACGCCCTGCAGTTGTCAACATTGTGGAAAGTTTCTCAAAGGACGCATTTACCAAGTAATTTTTGTCTATGCAAAATAAAATTTTTTATCTGAATATAACAAATTGTAACAATTCAATCAAATCAAAACGTAACCAGATATGACAAAGAACAAATATTACAGGGATATCGATGTGACGTATGTCGCATGGCAGTGCACAAGCAGTGCATCTTCTATTCCGGTCGCTGCTCCAAACCACCGCCGCCACCTCCACCGCCACCACCACCTCTGCCTTGCGAGCGAGCGTTGACAAGTAAACTCTGGTTCGTCGGAGAGATGGGCCGAGACATGGCAGCCAACAAACTTGAAGCTCGCGAAAATGGAACCTATATGCTCAGAATACGCCCGGCAGGGCAACCTAGACTCAAATACGAGACCAACTATGCTCTTAGTATAAAGTTCGTGTACACGCACATTTTTATAAATATTTATTGATGAATTTCATATTCAGGATGAATTAATGATAATGTTTGAATTGCAGGGCAGACAACGCCGTGAAACATATTAGGGTGTTCAAGCGGGAATCGGAAGGCGCCGAGCTCTACTACCTGAGCGAGTCACGTTATTTCAAGAGCGTTGTCGAGCTGGTCGAATATTATGAGCGCAATTCTCTTTCCGAGAACTTCGAGAAACTGGACCAGCGACTGTTGTGGCCGTTCCGTCGCGTCATTGCCAAAGCCCTCTACGACTTCCGCGGCATCGAGCGAAATCAGCTGCACCTGCGACGTGGCTGTCGCATCGTCGTACTTAGTAAGGAGGGCGACGCGAAGGGCTGGTGGAAGGGCAAGATCGGCGAGCTTGTCGGCTTCTTTCCGAAGGAGTACGTCGAGGAAGTCAATACCAACAACTAGTTATTTTTTAGTAAATCGCGCGCGAATCGTATTTTTGTAATCGATGCACACGCTCCTTTCGAAACGCCGTTTGTCAATTTGCAGAGAGTGATTTGCTTTCAATCTTATCGATTGATTTATATAAGATTTTTATATAAGATAATATCTTTTATGTAATTAATTGTACATACAAATTGAAAATTTGCCTGCAACCCCCCGGTGTCGATTGAGACCGGTTATCGATCGGTGTCGATTCCGAATATCGTGTTTTGATCTAAATATTTAATTGATTAATTTTATTTTTTGACTTGCACGTTCAGCTTTAATGTAACATAAGTGAATAAAAAAAATGATTGATAGCTTATCAATGTAACGAGAAACGTCTTCGTGTAGACCAAAACGCAGTTATGTAACAGGATCGTTCGTATAGTTAATTGAAAACATTATATTCGAACGATACGTTGTATAAATCAAATTTAACATCGCGCAATGATGCGAACACGTATTCGTGTGGTGTTTCTCCTCGTAAAATAGTATTTTTGCGAACAATTCGCCCTATGATGTTACAAAAGACCGTATAGCAAATGGACTCTTAGGTTTTAAAATTATTTTAAACATTTTTTGAGAAATATTGTTTTTTTTTCATATTTTATAATTGTCTGAATCCAATTTTTTTTAATATATATATATATATATATTTTCATGTCTAATTGCGTTGACAATGCTTGAAACATTATTTTAAAATGTTTACTACTTTTACTTAAAATAAAAAGATATAGTTATTATTTCAAAGTTAAGTTCATTCTGCATAATGTTAACTTGTCATTGCCTTGAGGCGATTTTGCTCAGGTCGACAGTGTTTTAAGAAATCCAAGAATATAATCTCTGTTAATGCACAATCCATATAATGTTGAAATTGACTTCAAATATGTCTATAAAAATTCAAAATTTTGACAAAAAAAAAACACAAAAATTATATGAGATTATTGAAGGAAATAAAAAATTATTATGAACGAAAAATTCTTTTTTGAAACAGAAATCCCCCCCAAGTGAAAAACAATTCGAATTCTATAATAACTATTAATTTCCCACAAATTTTCTACTTGTTGCTCTCTTCTTTTATTCATGAAAACACTTCTTGTCACCTCTCTAGCCCTCTTTGTCTTTCACATTTAAATGAATATTTTTTCTCTCTCTAACTTACAATTAATGATCATTTTTTTAGTTTGTATAAGTTAGTCAATTATTTGGAGTCGATTAAAAAATCGAACAATATAAAAAGAAGTTAAATAACTTTGACAAAAAATGATTTACTTAGAATTCTATTATTTTTCTATTCTGTAATGTCCACAAGAGCGAGAGAGGTAATCGATGTCTTTTGGAACACTTAAAAAACGGGACGCCAAATAGACATCCGCACAAGAAATTATCAGATTATCAGTTCGTTTTGGCGGGTAGCGAAGCAGTCTTCGATCGAAATTAAGAAACAAAGCAACTCTCAACAAAAAGGCCAAATGGGAGACAAGGACGGTGGTGAGCAAGCCCAATTTTTTTGTCAACCCAACACCCCGAACATTTTTCATCATTTTCATAACGGCTTGCGTGTTTCCGCGTGCGTACGGTCGTGATTTTTTCGACGCTGTGAAAAATTCTAATTCCTTACCTCAATTTCACCAAAGCCACCCTTCCAAAGAAAGTCCACATTTCCATTTTCCACCTACAACCAACGTTCATCTTATTTCAATCCGCCGGTCTTTTTTCATTCGCGAAAATGCATCGCCGGCTCAGCTGTAGAGGTTATGCCGCTTCGGGTTGGTGTTTTCGTCGAACAAACCTGTAACAAACAGACAAAAAATCACAAAACCACAATGAATCGTTTGTTTTGAATCACACTGTTGTTATTTTGATTGAAATTAATGTTGTTTTTTTATTTTTTTTTCAGAACCATTCGACGACGCGGTCGAGGAGCGCGTCATCAACGAGGAGTACAAAATATGGAAGAAAAACACCCCATTCCTGTACGACCTTGTGATGACTCACGCCCTGGAGTGGCCGTCGCTGACGGCGCAGTGGCTGCCGGACGTGACCCGACCTGAGGGCAAGGACTACTCGATCCACCGGCTGATCCTTGGCACGCACACTTCCGACGAGCAGAACCATCTGCTGATCGCGAGCGTGCAGCTGCCAAACGAGGACGCGCAATTTGACGCGTCGCATTACGACAATGAGAAGGGCGAGTTTGGAGGGTTCGGCTCTGTCAGCGGCAAAATTGAGATCGAGATCAAGATCAACCACGAAGGGGAGGTCAATCGAGCTCGGTACATGCCACAGAATCCCTGTGTCATTGCTACGAAAACTCCGTCCAGTGACGTACTGGTTTTTGATTACACAAAACATCCCAGCAAGCCCGATCCTAGTGGAGAGTGTCACCCGGACTTAAGGTTACTATCTTTTTGAAGTTCAGTCAATTTAAACGTTTTTAGAAAAATGTTGATTTCAATTAGACAATTTAGACATTTTTAGCAAGCTTTCAATATTTAATGTTTGTTTTTGTCTGCAGGTTACGTGGACATCAAAAAGAAGGTTACGGCCTGTCCTGGAACTCTAACCTGAACGGATACTTGTTGAGTGCATCTGACGATCACACAATTTGTTTGTGGGACATCAACGCGACCCCCAAAGAGAACCGAGTGATCGACGCAAAAACAATCTTCACCGGCCACACGGCCGTCGTCGAAGACGTGGCCTGGCATCTGCTGCACGAGTCTCTCTTTGGTTCTGTCGCTGACGATCAGAAGCTCATGATCTGGGACACCAGGTACAATTTTAAATCTTTGTTGTTTGACCATTTGTAATTCATGACTGAGTTTATATCTCTTGCTTTTTCTTTCCAGATGCAACAATACCAGTAAACCAAGTCACACGGTGGACGCCCACACCGCCGAAGTTAACTGTTTGAGTTTCAATCCCTATTCGGAGTTCATTCTTGCTACCGGTAGTGCCGATAAGACAGTTGCCCTCTGGGATTTGAGAAATCTCAAACTTAAGTTACATTCCTTCGAGTCGCACAAGGACGAAATCTTCCAAGTGCAGTGGTCGCCCCATAATGAAACCATCCTCGCTAGTAGCGGCACAGATCGACGTCTTCATGTTTGGGATCTCAGCAAGATCGGCGAGGAACAGTCCAGTGAAGACGCCGAGGATGGTCCTCCTGAGTTGCTGGTCAGTATTCCATTTCAGTGTTTGTCTATCTCAATATTTAAGATTTTAAGTTTGACGATTAACATTTGGGTTTGGTTGCAGTTCATTCATGGCGGTCACACCGCAAAGATCAGCGACTTCTCGTGGAACCCGAACGAGCCATGGGTTATATGTTCCGTTTCGGAGGACAACATAATGCAAGTATGGCAGATGGCTGAGAACATCTACAATGACGAGGAGCCCGAGACGCCCGCGAGCGAGTTGGAGCCGAGCGCTTCGTAATCATGACCCGGTGCTCAGTTTTACTACGTATTTAACGACTCCCTCCCCCCCTTCATATTCGTCGCGCCAAGCGGTTTTTTTAATCATAAACAGAGATTCTCATTTAATTTCTCTCACATCACTATTATAGTTCTTTGAGTTGTGTTTATTTAGTTCATCGGTGTTTTGGTGTGAAATGAAAATCATGTTTCCGAAGTTAAACGTTGCAGCTGTTTTGCAAACGAGCTTGTTATTCAAGTACATCTTTCATGTCGTAGGCGTTAAGGTTCTTTTTGTTTGAATAGTAGTATTTTTTAAATGAATAATTATAATTGTAATAATGTTAAGGAAGTACGTTAAGGAAATAAATTAAGCCTCGAGTCCACTGTGTGATTAGGTGCGATTTCAGTTTTGACGTTCTGTGTGCTCTGTTTGGAATTCAGTCTCAGGATGATGGATAAAAATTGTCAATTTGTAATAATAAAAATGATTTCGTAATTAGGTTGCTTTTAATTAATATGATTAACTACATTCTTTTCCTTCCTGCCTTATCATTTGTTAGTTCCGTTCATGTATTTCTGTTCATATTTTTAATGTGAATCAATAAAAGGAAAGATAGAAAATAAATTTTTCATTTTTGCAAAGTGAAATTTGCATAGTATTTCATAATGAATTGCAACGAGACGAAGCCAACTTCATACCCATGGGAATCAAAACATTGACACGCACAGGTTATGTTTTGATATTGGCTGAACGAATTGCGAATCGCACGTGAAAAGAACGGTCGCAAAAACGAAACCCATAAACTCCAACATTTAAATTGTTCCACATCTGAGACACTGATTTGTTATTTTGTTATTGCTCAGGTATGTAAATCGCTCGTTAGTTTATTACTTTGCCGAACAAATTTGTTGACACAATGTCATATTTGTCTCAATGTTTTCATCTCAAACTCACGAACAAAGTTTCAATTCGCACACTATCCAAAACAGTTCTCCTTATTTATTCATTCATTTATCATATCAATCATTCTTTTTAAATTTAATGAATCAATAAACTAAAAGAAACCGTTTAAAAACAATCAAATCTCATTTCTCCTATTGTCAATCTAAAGTAAACAAAACAAAAATTTATTCCAGATCTACACCCAATCAATAAAATAAAGACTAAAATTTTCTTCGTATTCAGATCCAGTCATGGATAACAGTTTTGTGGAATATATGACCCAGCAAACGAATCGCTGGTGCGACGAGCTGGACGAGGTGGTGCAGTGTCCAGTTTGTATGGAGAAGCCTCCGGGTAAGATATACCTGTGCGTACAAGGTCACCACATCTGCGAGGTGTGTCGGGCGAAGATCTTCAATCACCAGTGCCCGACCTGCAAGCAGGACATCAACGGCGGTCGTTCGTTTCTAACAGAGAACGTCCTGTCAAAAATCGAGGACATCAAAAAAACAATACTTCTGCACGCCACTGCCAACTATCAGTCGAAGTTGACAACCAGCTCAACGCAATACAACGCGGACGACTGTCGCGTCAACGGTTTCAGGGTTGACGCCGCCAAGGGTCTCTTTCCCTGCCGAATCGGGACGTGCACCCGCGAGGAGCCCCACTGCCGAATGATTGAGCACATCAAGAACATGCACACCAACAGACTCAACATCTGCGCCAGCACCAACAGTGACAGTTTCCGCCATTCCTGGAGGCTGCACTACACCAATGCCACCGACTACGACACTGCCTTCCACGTGACCAACTGGGAGCTTTTTTTTGTGAATTTGGAGCTGGACTTGGAGGGCCATCTGCGAGGCAGCGTACAGATCCTAAACTCGAATACGATTGGTCGGACGTTCGGGTACACGCTGGAAGTCAAGGGTCGCCATCGATGCTGCAAGTACGAGGGCAACGTCAAGTCCTGTCGGCTGGAGAAGGACAAACTTTTGGAGGACAGTCTGTTCATCCACGCTCAGAACCTCAAATTTATGCTCAACCGCGACAACACGTTCGAGTGCGAGCTTGTTATCTCGCGCAAATCCGAACCTTGCGGCAAGAAGAACAACGCAAAGAAGCTAAAGGACAAATGAAAGATTTTGTTGGACACGAAAGATTGAAACAACAATATTTTTTCATTTTTGAAGTTGAAGTTTTTTGTAGGAATTGTTTGTGGGAGGAATTTTTTGACGATGTAATTAGTTGTTAAGTTAGACTAGAACGTTATTCGCTCCTTTTTTGGATTGGTATAATCCAAATGTTTATGAAGGATCGATTAGTTTTATTGTTCAAGGACTAAGATGAAACTTTGATATAGGTTTTTAAAAGTTGGATATCAATGTCATAGTTTTTCTTTTGTATCTTGAGTTCGAGTTTATTTATATCCTTGTTGAAACGAGCTTTATATCCTGGTTAATATATTTCTTCTGCATTATTGTATGAAATAAAAATCATCATCCTTAGAAAGTTGACAAACCGTTTTGTATAACGAAATTGATGCATTGTTCGTATGATTTACGTTTCATTTTTCACAAATCAGAAATATAACATTGCCAAAATCATGAAAATATAAACGAATTTCATGAAAATAAGTCAAACATTTGTAAACACTTTTTGAGCTTTAAAATTTTTGAAATATAGTTTTGGGAGGTTGGGGATGTCCCTAGCAAAAATTATCTTAAATGTTAATAAAAGTTTATAAATGTTTATAAAGAAAATTGGATCTCCTGCGTATCATAAAATGCAGTTGTAATATCAATACGATTGATTTTGAAAATGTGATTTCGGACTTTTGTATTGGTCGTTTAGGAAACTTGTTGCAATTGCTCCCTTGGCGCACATAAATCATTCATTGTTCGAATTGCCGATTTTATATTTCCCTCTTTGTCAATGGTCGCAAAGTGTTGAAAGCGCTACATCGTTGAACTTGACAAAAGTGTATTACATTTTGTATATAAAAATAAAACAAATGTGTATTACCAATGACGATTTCAATAAATAAATTCTATATATTTTTAACATTCTTTGATTAGTCACTTGGCAACGGAAAATTTGGATCAACTTTAATGGTTTCTTGATTTGACTATCTTGATTTGAAAAAGTTTCTCTCGGTTAAAGACAAATAATTATTTTTAATGTTTCACAATTGGCGCCTCAATTATACAATTATTATGACGCAAAGCAAAATGGTTACAATTTTTTTTTTCACAATTGAGGAACCACTAGTAAATAATTTAAAAAAAATCATTTGACTTTAATTTAATTTTAATAATTGATTAATATACGGTTAGTTGATATTTGTTTATAGTAACAAATAACAGCTATTTTTATTTTAATGTGAAAATGATTGAATTTGAAAAAATGATCAGATAAACTATTCTCAAAATGTTTATTATTCTGCACCATGTTATAAATATTGAACTGCCAGGCTTTGTATGTTAGAAATATTTTGCTAGTTGTAGCTTCAGCAAATCCGTCAACATGTTAAAATATTGGTTTATGTCTACACTCACTGCTGTTGTTGCTGTAAATACAATTATTTTAATTCAATCAATCATTTTTTCATTATTTTCATGAATTGTTTCAAACCAATTTATATAGGCAACTTTAGCAAACGATAATATCGTAAACATAAAACCTAATTGGAGGACAATTTCCCCTGCTCATGAAGATAAATGCTTTTTAGAAGAAGACTTAGAAGCTTTTTTTTTAGATTTGGTGAGAATTTAAATAAAAAAATCGCAATTTTATATACCATTTTGTATTACTTTTTTTCATATCTTATCATTTCACTCAGAAAGAACTTTTAAAAAGAAGCATGGAAATATCGACAATCTTTTGGGTAAGACTTTTGGCAAATAAATTAATTATTGATTAATTATTTATGAAACCTGTTATTTTTTTACTTTTTAGGATGATACGGTGTCACCAAAAAGCTGGTTAGAAGAGAAACAACCAGTAAGTCACTTGTCTCTAACTAAGAAACCTTCAAATAAACCCTGATAAATCGTTTTTATATAATCTATTAAAAGTCAAAATATACAGGAGATCGAGCGGGAGATTATAATTCGCGTCTGGCAATTAATTGAACCACATTTTAGAAGATCTTGGACTTGGTATGATGAGTACAAAATACGCCAAGCACTTGGGCTGGGGGGTCTTGCCATTGTCGATTTTTTTGACGAACGCCAGTCGACAACTAAAAAAAGCAACTGTCTTCAGAAGGTGGTAAGAAATCACTTCTGACATTTTTGCTTATTTCAAAAAAATGTTTCTAATTGATTTATATTTTTTTCAGTCTCATTCAGATTCAGATAAGAATGGATACGTAAGTAATTTAAAAATCAATAACATATATCAGAGAAAAACAACATTCACAACCATCTAAACGAAAAAAAAAAACATTAATTAAAAAAATTGTCATCGACTTATAAAAAAATTAATGATTACAGAAATCCTACCGTCATAAGACGATGGAGCTCCTCCGACTCGTTACGTACAGATTGTACAGCAAAATAGTTGAAACAATGTTCACGGTTGAAAAGATGCGTAATTGCATTTTATCATCATACCAAAACTGTCAACGGAAGTGACCTTATTTTTCTTTGCTTTACTTGAAATATTAAACATTCCATCAAGTTTTTATCCAAAAAACAAAATAAAATTTCTATTTACAAATGCAATTAAAATTATTAACATTGTTATATTACTTTTCATTTTTTAAAGGGTTTCAATTTCTATTGATCGAGCAACAAATTTTATAATCCATGCTTGTAATGGCCATGTTAGATAATGTCTCGTTGAGTTTTAAAATGGCAATCACAAGCTGAAAATGATTACTATCAAAGTTTTAACAAAGAATCTAAAAAAAGTTTTTGCAAAATATTTTGCAATTCGAATGATATATTAGTAATCAACAATTCAAAAAATGAAAAAATTTATTGCTAGCGTGATAAGAGCGTTTAATCATTTTAGTAATATAAAGCGCGATATCTTGGCTCTAATGCGTGATTGATTGAATTCAAAATTTGGCCCGATAAAGCGTTCTAAAAAAAGTGTTTATTATCCTGTACCATGTTATAAAAACTCGATTTCGTATGCTTCTCATGTTAGTTTGCAATTTCGTCCGAGTCAGCAGTTAATAAATTCCAACATGTTGACATATTTTGTCATTGCTATGCTCATTGCTGTTGCTGTCGTAAGTAAAACATATATTTTTTAACCAAACATTTTTCAATTCAGTCAAACAAAATTATTATTTGATTCAATTTTTTAAACAAATTTCAGGCAGCTCCAATTGAAAATAAAATTAATCGAAGTCCGTTAAAGTCAGAGAATCTTATAATTGAACCGTTATCAAAACCCGTTGAGGTATTAATTCAATTGAATTATTTATTTTTTCATTTATTAAAAAAATTTATTTAATTAAAAAAATGTTTTCAAAATTATATTTTAGATGATGATTCCAGTTACTGAAGATGAAGCTAAGGTAATTACAGAATTGCATAGTGTCATTGATACATTGGTGAGTACAATTTTCTACCTTATATAAAATAAAAGATCTGAAAATTAAAAACAAATCAACAAATCTTAATTGATTTCTTTATTTTTTGTTTCAGAGAAAATTTTTATACGATGAATTTAAAAAAAACTGTGCTTTATGAAATTAACAACATACGGTGCGTTCAAGAAATGAACAGGGTAAGATAAGATATTTTTTTTATTTTTATGTTCATCTTATTTAATGGATTTTATTTTAAATTGTCTGTCTAATTGTTTATTTCATTTTCAATTTCAGATGTTTACCAACCAGGGAATGAATAAAAATTGTAACAAAAATTGCAGAAAAAAATTTGTTTCTCTAAAAATTATTTTAGTGTATTTTTTTCTTTATCCTTTCCACATTTTAAGAAACTAAACTAACTAAATAAACAATAAAATCCAACTGTTATTGAAGTTGACATATGGTAGAAATTATTTATATATTAATAAATAATTAATCAAAAATATTATTGTCTTGAAAGATATAAAATTTAGTTTGAACAGTCATGATGGCTCCCTCTAGATTCGCCCTTGGATCCCGAATTTGATTTAAATACAACAGCTGTATTTGAAATCTAAACACTTGTGCGTAAAGGGTTAATATTAAGTTTATCATTTTCGAAACAATCAAAATTACTTAGAGTGTTAAAAAAAGTCGATAATGTTATCCATTCCAAAAAAGTACAAGAGATATGTAGACGAAAAAGTGTCTATCATTGATAACTTCGTTTTGGAGCATCAAAGAAGGTTAGTGCGCAAAAGTGAAAAAAAATTGAACTGTTTTTCAAAGACCGAAAAAAAATTTCTTTTTCTAGTTACGATTGGTCCTTGAAAGATTTTATTCTAAACAAAAAGGAACTTGGAACAGGTCAATTTGGCACAGTTTATTTGGCGACTGAGAAGCGAACAAAATTGAGATTCGCGCTCAAAGTTTTGTCGAAATGCGATTTGGTCAGAAAGGACTTACAGAAGCAAGCTGTTGCAGAGATAGACATTCATTCTGGACTTGAGTAAGAAAACAAAAAAAAACAACTTTAACCACAGTTTATTTACTCTTTTATATTTTTCTTTTTGTTTTGTTGTTCAATATTTTAGACATCCAAATATCGTCCAATTCTATACCTACTTTCATGATCATCATAATATTTACATTGTAATGGAATTTGTACCCGGAGGGGATTTGTTTACTGCATTGCAGGACCAAGAGAAGAATAAGTTTTCCGAACATTTGTGAGTATTTATTGTTTATGAAGTAATAAGCAACTAATTTTAAGACTTTTTTTAATATCAACCTATTTAAAGTGGTTAAGTGATGCAGTCAAGAACTAAATTGTATAGTTATTTTTTTATCAGATTTAAAAAAAAAACGTATATGTAAAATTGGTATTAACAAATGTAAACGTAATAATGAAATTTTAAGATCAATAAACAAATTACTAAATATAACAGCATTGCCTTTAAATAAACAAAGAAACATTTGTCAGTTTTTAAACAAAAGTCGATCTTTTAGTACATAAGTTAGAAAACTAAATTATCAAAAATTTTCCACATATTCGCGTCGTAAGAGTCTTTAATGTGTTCGTAATTGGTATGCGGAAAGTCTCTTAAATCTTTCCACAGCCATGACCGAAAGTAGATTCTTCAGTGTTATATGTTGACCAACTTCAGATCAAAATATCAGATAAAACAAATGTATATTTATATTTGTAAAATAATTTTTCAGATGTGCCAAATATATTTATCAAGTGTCAGATGCTCTGGAGTATTGTCATAAGAGAAAAATCATCCACAGAGATGTCAAACCCGAAAATTTGTTATTGACATCGAACGGGGATGTCAAATTGTTAGATTTTGGCTGGTCCACTTTTCTAACATCCAAAAAGTTAGTTTTATATTTTATAATTGTTCATTCAATGATAAAAACTATATGATAAACTTTTATTATTATTTGTGAGTCATTATGATTTATCAATTTTGATTTTTCTTTTCTCAGACCAACAGAGATATGCGGCACTCTCGACTACTTAGCACCAGAAATGATTCAACAATTACCCTACTCTTACAAAGTTGACAACTGGTGCTTGGGAGTTCTGTGTTATGAATTACTAGTTGGCTACCCACCGTTTCTAACGAAGAGTCAAAAAAAGACGTACACAAAAATTTTAGGCGTGATTGTTTCCTTCCCGCCGGATGTCAAGCCAGCCGCACGACACCTCATATCAAATGTAATTACATTTTCAAATAAATGAATGGCTTATTCATGAAATAAATTGTTCATCTCTATTTACAGCTTCTTCGTAAGAAAGATTTCAAGAGATTTTCATTGGAGGAAGTGAAAAAACATCCCTGGATTGTCAAATACGTGGGAAAAGAGGATGTTAAACAATTGTAAGTCATTTTGTGATGAATCTAGGTGGCTATCAGCGATAATGATGCATTGATTTTGTTATCATAATAATCAGTATTTGTGATATACGTTTATCAGAATGAACTGGCAAATTTTTTGATTCTGTGGATAAGCCACAATGCGTGCCGGTATTATATTTATAAGGGTCGCATTTATACCAAATGATCGAATTTATGTTTAAAAGTGTGACATTCAATATTTTGTGATCGTCGTTATCTGTTATAACAGAGAAAAAGTGCTGAATGGGTTACTTGATTTAACTCAGAATGCAAGCCATTAACATGGAAACAAAAAATGAGTAGTTTCTTAGAATCTTTGAAAAATGAGACCATGAGAGCTAAAGGGTTACGCGATACTGCGTCTCTATTGGCCGTTGAAAAACGAGCCGTTCAAATTTACTTTCAGTCTGAAATAAATTTCAGACGTTTAAAATTAAAAAAAAATCAAATTTTTATTTAATTATTAATTTTCAATAATTGAAAAAATAACTACCGAAAACAAGAGCGCTGAATTAATTTCGACTCAAATTATGAATTACAATTATCAGATTAAATAGAAACGATCAAATTTAAACCAACTCGAGCTTCGGCGAAAGAAAATACAGTGAGCCATTTTTTATAACTGCTCTGGTTTCGAAGATTTATTGTGATAGATTCGGGTCCTTTGATTTTTGCCTTGCTCACAGCGTGCGCCAAAGCAAACTCACACAATTCTCTAGTTGTTTAGTTCATTATTTATGATTCTGTATGTAAAACAACCTTTTCTAATTCGAGATGAAAATATATTAGTGTTTTCAAAACTGAAACAGTGCGCCGTTTGAATTCTTTGAAACGTTTGATCTCTAATAACAATCAATACCATACAACTTCATACCTGAACTCTGTCAATAATGAATGACTTTCCTTGCAAGGCCCCAACCGATTGTCTCAGTCCGACTTTTCCAACCCGGATTTTAATCCTTTCCCCCTGCATTGTCTCCCATTCATTTGCTTTGCCTTCACTTTAATTTAAAATAGCACCATCACAAATCAGAGAAACTACGAAAAAAATCATTTCTCTTATCTCTAGTACTACTAATCTCTTAATTTTAAACAAACAATCTTCTATCTTCCATCTCTTTCTGAAAGATAATAAAATTATTTTCTTTTAAGATTAGAAAAGTCAGCCGAATCGTGAGGTGACGTGAAAAGCTGGTTTGTTTACAAAAACAATCAAGGTCAGAGGTCAAGTTCATACAAATGTCAACAAAAAGATTTTGACACTTGTCAAAAAAATTCCGGAGCTCAAATTTGAGATTTGTTCCCGCTGAGAGATTTCAGAGTCGGATGAAGTGCGCATGCGCGTTGTAGGTGTCGCGACGTTCGTTTCTCGTGCGCACGAGAGAGTGACTGCACCCGCGAGTTCAGTTCTCAAAGTGAGCGCCATTGAGAGTGTCGCGCGACAGCTGTGCCGCGAGCGTTGAAAAATCGTAATCACGAGAAACGGTGTGTGGCGTTGATCGTGTCCGCGGTGTGTCGGCAACGGGAGGCAAGAAAAGGAGAGAGACAGAGATAGTTAGTGGCAGCGAGATGCGCGAGATCGGCTGATGGCGAGTGAGTTGGGTGTTAGCGCGCGTGCCGCAGTGTCCAACGACCCAAATGGGAAGCGAGAGGGCCTTTTTGCAGCGGACCTCTCACTTGCCCGCGCCACCTGAGCGTTTCGCCCGCGACCGAGTCGAGGCCGAAGTAAGTCGCAGATTTTTCGTCACAAACAATAACAAACACGACGCTTTAACCGATTTCGCAGACCGCGGCCCTTTGGAGGTTATAATCTCAGCGCAACGCCAGCTTCACTTCCACCGTCTTCTCTCATCTCGTATACAATCTCCAACATTTAAGCTTGCCACAATTTTGTTCATCTTTTGATCCATATTTTGTCATTCAATTGTTCATTTTTTTTTTCAGTGACTCAATTTCAATTTGGTCAGTTTTCGTTTTCAGAATCTTAGCATTTGTATCGTTGATGCTTTTTGTGAATGACCCTTGTACCAATTTATCTGTCCTTTTCATTTCATAGGCTCTGCTGAATCTCTGAATGATTCCCGGGACGAGACTTTGCATGATAACACGCCAGCCAGCTGATTTCATTTGTCATGTACAATTCAGTAATTTGAACAAAGGACACATTTTGTTTGTCAAATTGTCACGTTTGAATTCGGGGACGCATCCTTATTGTTTTGAAAACGAGAGTGATAGTGTGTGAGACTGATAACAATCAACCCTATCAGAAGACTGGTTATGGAAACCACAAAGAAATTAGTCGTCAATGATACATTACGAGATTGCATCTCACAAAACCAGAACTCAATAATGGTTGATGAAAAAATAAAAGACGTCAATGGATGATCAAGAATGAGATGGACAGAGCAAAAAAGACGAAAGCTTTGTAACGACTGGTTTCATTGTGACAGTTGGATTAATAAATTTCAATTCATTTTTGTTAAATATATGATCATGAAAAATTATAGTCAACAAAAATTTGGACGGACACAAATTAAAATAAAGAAAAAGGAATTAAGAAAATGACAAATAAAAGATTGTTATTGGATGAAACGAACGCAATGCATACTTGAACTTTTTCAAAGTTCAAGTTATTAACTTTGGTTTCAAAAAATTGCAGGAGTTTCAAAGGAAGATGAAAAAAGGGGGAAGCTTTCACGGAGGCAAATATTTTTGTATGGATTTTGTATGAAAGAGCTTCTTTAACGGGAACTATATGTCAAAAAGATAAATAACAAAAGTATAAACCTGTTATAATTCAAGAGGCAGCTTTTAGAAAAGAGACTGATTACATATTATTATCTAATGGAACCCTTGAAATGAATAATGCTGGATTATGTAGTCATAAATTGGTAATCAGATGTCTTTCATTATAGACGTATTATTGGAAAAAATCAAGATCAAGATAATCACAAAGGTACAACGTTTAAACCATTATTTTTCGATGATCGCGGTCAAATGCGTCGTAAAGACATAATATTTATTTTATCAAATTAAATAGATTTTATTGAATTAAGTAGATTATGAAATATGATGAAAGTGTGAAGACAATTATGACTGAGATAATGATTTATTTCTTTTAACGTAATTCGAGAACCAAATTTAAAATATGATTAGGATTTGGAAAGTGAAGAGCAGCTTTTTTTTCTCTCGCCTGATGTTATCCTACTTGTAGTAGAGCCAAGGGATCGTATTGAACTGACGTCACAAACGTATAATCAATACTTTTTTTGGATCACAAATATTGGTACATTTTCATATCAATGGATATGCAATACCTCACTACAAAGAAAAGGTCACAAAATAAAAGATTGAACGAATAGAAGGTTACTCAAATATTTAAAGCAACAATTCATTATGTTACAAAAAGTCGACAATTTTTCGAAGGGTTCGTCATTGTATGCTGGTCACAATAACCCGACATTCTAAAACCAAGGATATTGATATTTAAAGTCACTTCCGACACGTGATATAACATAGAGCAGAAATTTAATCGCGCTTGGAAAAATAGGCATCGGAGCAACAAATGACTAAGTCAAAAGCATTTTATCGTTGAAGATTCACCTAATCCTCTTTTGTAGGAGAAAAACTGATAAATAATCAGCGATGACTCAATGATTACAATTTCATATTTTACGAGACAAACAAATAAAGTATATGATGAAATTGACGAACTTGAGCGCTATAAATGAATTTTAAAATTCAATTTTTAAGTGAAACTTTTTCAAGAAAATTTTTCAAGTATCATTGAGATAAGAAAAACAATATTGAGTCGAACGATCTAATGGAGTAGAAAAACGTCTATACAAAAAGTTGATAAAATGAAACGGACAAAACGAAAAAAGAAAAATAAAAACAAAATTGTAATATAGATGAATTACCAGAAAATGTTTCAATCTCCACACGAAATTTGTCTAGAGTTACAAATTTGTTGATCGACAGAAACAAAAAATGAATTCAAATTTGTGTATATAAATATTCATCAATTAGGAAACATGGGTAATTTGAAAAAAAAAAAAAATTAAAACATAAATAATATAAATGGAGAAAAAAATTAAACATAAAAGTTAATCATTAATGAATCTTGAGAAATATGACCGGAATACAACATCATAAATCAGACTTGATAATGCGAATGTGACAGATTAGGTAACAAGCTTAATATACCGGAACCGCGTAATTTATAGCAAAAAGATTGCCCACAAATGTTACGTGCAAGTTTGAAATCGATTTCTGGCGTTTTAAATTCATGTTTATTTGCATCTTGTTACAAATCACAGACGATCGTCTGGTTTCAATCTGATGAAAGCGCGATATTGAACAATCTATGCCGCGCCGAACTTGATTGTTTAGTATAGAGAAGAGCAACTCGTGATCTATTTTCTCAAAGACGTTTTAAAAAACGGGCAATAAAATTGAGAAAGTAAATTGCGGCATCACAGCGAATTTCGCCACCCAAAGCGTTTGCTTAGACGGAAGTTATTTTTAATTGCAACGTAAATGATTTTCGTAAGAGGATTCAAATCTTGGAATCAAATTGGAACAGGAGCGTCAAGAGGTGAACCGATAAAATCATCTCTGGGAACTCTTCAAAAAATAATAAATAATAAAACAAAAAAGAAACAAAGAAAAATTTACTTTCTCCTCGGGTCTTCAATAGATTCTCTTTGTTGATACAACCTGGGCACAAACTGGAACAAAGTGGCAGAACACAAACGCGCACCTGAAAGCGCTCTTTGATTTTCAATTCGATTGTTCGTTGTGATAAGCTGCTGTTGAAACTTTATTGAAAACTTCAAATGAAAAACAATCTTATTGTTCAAACAGTGTCTCCTGGCGAAGACATTTAAACATAGACTATAAATAAGCAGAGTTAAATGGCGAGGAAAAAAAAATTCAATAAAGAATCTCTGATGAGAAAGGGATTGAATTTATAACTCCTTACGTTTACGAACGTTGCAATATTGCAACTTGACAACTTTCAAATTTCATTCAAGATTTGTTGTTTAAACCTGAGACTATTAAAGATGTGAAAATGTACCAAATAGATTGCATCCTTAAAGGGCCAACCGAAGGCAAATCTAACGGATACAAAGTTCGATTGGTTATATAAATACTATCAGCAGCTATCGAAAAAAAATCAATCAGCCAAGTTTTATCGTCCAATTATATTACGTACAGGTAATGGCATAAGAAGATATTGCAACGAAAAACGATAACTATTGAAAATTGCACAAGTCGCTTAAAGAAATATTTTCGTTTCGTAATCAGTCCGGAAAGTGTGCGAACTGTTCTTTTTGTTTTCTTTCCATTCATTTGCATGTCAATGACTAATCTAACAAAATTGCCCCCTTATTTTTGGTGTTCCAAAATCGGCTCAATCAAAGAAGTATGCGCACGCGCAACACGACTTTCCCGCGCTAATTCTTATATAATTTCTTATCGAAGGGGAATTAAATTGTCAGGCCAATTAATCCGACCGACGGCCACGCGATATGCGCCTAATAAAATTCTTCATAAAATTTTCCTCGCCTCCTTGATGACAAGTTGGGTAGCTGACGATAATTCTAATCCACAACGCGCTAACCGACGCAAGTTGCACTTGACAGCCGTTCAATTTCACGTGACAGTTTGCTAATTGTTATCAGCATCGAGATATCTTTTATGCACAGTTCGCGATTACAATTGTTTGCGCAATGATGTCGCTACCGTCGTTCCCCCGAATGGCATCTGCATTTTTGCCCTCAATTAATTCCAGCCGAGATTTGCACACAGACTGCAAATATTGTCGCAATTTACAAATGTTTGGGATAAAAGTATACATTGTAAATTGTAACGTAAAAAAAAAGAACAGAGAGAACAAAAAAAGAAAATCCTACGTAAACAATAAAATAAGAAAACGCCAAATCAATATTACTTTGAGAGAGTAAACATTTGGTCTAGTTTATTATTGGACACACAATCCTTGGCGATAAATGGGAGGATGAAACGAAAATGGTTCGTTTGTAATTAGAACGGTGACGTCACAAGTCGATGGCGGTTAATCGGGACGATATGACCAATGACTCGTGCAATAATTAAGCGCGCTGTGATTCAGTGTCCATTTTTATCCGGCCAAATGTCTCATTACGAACATTCTAGCGGTCAAAATGATCAAGTTTGTAAGAAAATGTCAAAGATAACACTTTAACATGATCAACTTCGTTATCGCGGGCCGATAATCGTCGACGATCCGAGAACCGCGTTTGCGGTCAAAGAGTGTTTGCAGCTCGGCGACATTCGCAAGGACGTTCTCAATTTTTCGTAACAGAAAACTTGTGACCTTCGAAGATTACGCGCTGAAATGTCAACATGGATTATAAAAATTTTTGTAATTACAATATTTGTTCATCAAATTAAAATGTATGGAAAAAAGCGTATCTAGAAAGGTTACATCTAAGTTATCTTGAATTATTCAATTATACAATTTTGATTTGAATGTTGTCAATTGTTTTTTAAACAAAAATGATTGAAAATTATCACACGTTTTTGTTAAATGTTCAATTTATTCTAAATTGCGTGTAATAATTCTGACATTCTTCAATTTAATCTCTCTTACACATTTCTATTAAAATGTTATAACGTTAAATCAAAAGCGTTATTCTATTTAATATCCATAACCCGTACATCATCGACATGTCATCCACAATATTAAAACCGATAAATATCAACTACCATTTGAACTTGAAAATGCATTCAAAAGTCTGCATTACCAGCTGTTGGTTGACAGTTTCAAACATGTTTATTTATACAAAATGTTAATAAAACTTTCAACATAAATTGACGTCACTTTTTTGTTTTCAGAACAAACAATCCAACGCCACGCCGGCAGATCGATGCGAATTTTTGGAATTTGCCTGAACCGCGACCTTAACTCTCTCGGTAGACCTTGATTTGTTCGGATCAGCAAGGTCTTCGCGATGAGCCGCGAGTCTGGCACGTGGCCTTGATTTTCGCTACATGTGTCGATTGTGGAACATGGTGACCCGATTCAACTAGATAAAGCTAAAAGGAAGAAAAAAGAATTGAAAAAGGCAAGCAAAAAGAGAATTATAGTTTCACTCGCGTTTCAGTTTGTTCGAAAGAACACTCGTACTCGCGATTGACCGAGCAGCTGCATCGTCAAACGGGAGGGAGACAAAGTGCCGAGAAGGAAAGTCAAGGAAGTGGCCGGCTCTCGGTGAGATGGCCTTTATGATGAAGAAAAAGAAGTACAAATTTTCCGTGGATGTTCACCTCGAGGAACTGACCGCAGTACCTTTCGTCAGTGCTGTGCTTTTCGCCAAATTGAGACTTTTGGACGGATCGTTTGTGGACCATGCCTCAAGGTGAGTTTTCATAACACAAAGAATTCATTTTGTATCAATCTGAATCTATGAAACTCTAAACTTTATAGCAGTAATAAAAAATCAACAATAAAAAGTGTCGCTAATGTATCTGTAAAATTATCTACTGGATTAATCAGGTTTTAGTATCAGGAAAAGGAGGAAAACGATTATACAGGTTAATTTTTCTTCAAGTCTCACACTTTGCGGAGAATAAATGATGAAGTTCGTGGTTCTTGACAGGGATTGGAGTTGAACTTCCGGCTATTCTCGGTACCGCTGTAAAACGATGTACCGGCATTATTGGATGCGTGCCAGTAAAGGTCTTTTGGCTGTTTACACAAATATTGTAACGCATGCAGGGTTTCGCATTTCCGAGGGGATTCGTGCGGAAGATTTTAAACGGGGATCAGATTGAAACAACTATTTATACGCAGTTTATGACGCGGTATACAAGTGCTTAAGTTTTCGGTTACTTTCAATTTGATCAAAAATTCTCCAAAATCAAATCTTTCAAACATCGCAATTTTTATATTTCATATTGAGTTCTTTTTCAACTTGGAATTTTGAACTTGGAATTAAAAAAGGATTTTTCTTTCGAATTGTGTTGGGTGTTTCAGGTGTTCGAGCAGGTTTTTTCGCTCCCTAAATCATAGTGCAAGAAGTTTAGTTTCTGTAACGTAACCAGCTTGAGCTTTATAATAATCGGGCGTTTCCTCATCATCACGCATGAAGCATTGTCAGATTCTCTACTTTGTGCAGGGACACTGCCGGCACAGGACATTGTCTATTATCTTAGCGTTTCACCGTGCCTTTTTTTTATCAACGCTTATCTAAAAATGTAAACTATATCTATACACAATTAATGATCTAAAAATAGTCTTTGAATGACAACCAACAAGTTGACCGGAAAGTACAAGTTGTTAAATTTTAAATAAACAAAAGATTGAAACATTTTTGTTAAGATTAAAGTGATATGTATACCGCATTGAAGCAAAGTGCATTAAAATAATGACTTATAATTTTAAACGAAGAAAGTCGTCGAGCGAAACAACAAAGTTTCCGAATGCTTGAACACGAAAAGAACCCCCGGGGAGGGAAGGGGAGGAAGTGGAAGACAGAGAGGGATTAAGATATCGCATGGCAGAAGGGCTGAGATGATACGCCACCGTACGATGACGTAACACGCCAGGGTGTACAATTAATCTACGTAAAATAGGGCCGGGGGGAGACAAAGAAATCAGTCGACATGAATGAATCATTGATTATCGAGTGAACGCTGCTGTTTCCAAGCGGTTCATCATTCAGTGGACTTTCTTTCGCGCGCGACACCCATCCAAACTTCTGGCAAACGTTCAACACGCTCTCGGCGCATACCACGCAAAGTTCAAACGCTAAAACGTTTTTGGCAAACGTCAGTTTTACATTACATCGATCGTTTACCTTTTTCTTTTTTTCCATCGCCTTTTTATTTTGCATTTACTTTTTTTTTTTCAATTTCCATTTCACATTTTTAACTTGTTTTGATTCAGAACAAAGGTGGGTTTTCCAGCTTGGTCAGATTCGATTTCAGAAATAAAAATAAATAAAAAAGGAGAACAAAGAAATGAAAATTCTGGTGCAGTTAAAAGAACTTAACATTCTAATTGTAGATCAAGAAAAATTTATTCCGAATTGTTCATTGAGTGAGTCGAGGTTTGAATAAATAAACAAGAGTTGAGATATTTAAATTAGACCGACTGGTATCTCGTTTTACCAACAAAATTTGAATGAAAATAAAAGGTAGAAAGTTGACAATAAGCTATTGTGCAATTCAAAAACAAAAAAACAGAGGGAAAGAGAGACAGAGAAAAAGAGATCAGATATTTTTTGTGTCGCAGTCTATTCTATTTGTATGTATCGCGAAAGACGCGAGAAAAAAAACTCGTGAATATTCAGTATGCATCCCCGAGCTACACAACTGGTTACGTTTCAGCGGTGTTTCTGTGAGAGCGGCAAGTGTCTAAAAAAAAAACCCCTTAGAAAACTTGATTAATTAAATGCAACGCTAACTTTTATCCCTCATACAAAATGTTCAGATCCAAAATGAGCTTATCGTATAAACTCGTTTTTAATTGCCCCGTGTGACAATTTAAAAAAAAAAAACTTTTTCAAACTCAATTTACGTGACAATGAATTGCAGTTCCTCTTTTTATATTTTTATCTCAATTGTGTATTTTCTAGTCACAATTTAATAACATTTTTTTTGTAGCATTTTGTATAAATTTGCAATAGTTTAAAAGAACTTGAATTGTAAATTAAAAAAAAATGTTATTTTGAGAATTGAATAATGTTTTTTCTTTTGTTGAACAAATGAACAATAATCAACTTGAATAATTGCATAGATTTCCGGACTTTCGTTTTTATTCCCGTGAACTTTTCAATGAAAAATGTTTGTTCATTAATAATTCATGCGTGTTGTATCGCAGTGGCATTAGCATCTCTGTGGGATTTTGTGGTAGACACTCGACTGAGATCCAGTTTATCAAAACACGCGCGTTAATGAAGGATTTAATTATGCCAAGTGAAAGTTGGAAAAATCGTGCTATGATGTCGTCGCGCGTGCCTTGATGCATCAGGAAGCTCTCCAGTTCATTTTTTTACACTACATGTTACTTTTTCAGTTTTCTTTTTTATTCCTAAATTTCAGTTTCTAAAATAAACATTGACAAAGAAGAATTAACCATAAATTATTTATCAATTTATTTTTAAAATAATAACTGTTTGTTGATATTTTTTAAAAATATAACTTGGGAAAAAAATTTGAATACAGATAAGAAACACTTGCTGACGGAGTAAGAAATTAAGGCAAACCGACCTCATTAATCAAATTTAGTCTTGAGCATTTCCGTTCGCGGAAACGCGCAGCATAAAAGGCGTTCGTTCTCCAGTGCGCGGGACCTGTGCCAAACGCTCTCTCTCGGTTCTAACCTTGACCGGCATTCCCGAATCGAAATCGTTTGCCGCTCGCATTTTCTCGTACTCGTTAATTGAACCGTTTTCTTCTGGCATATAATTCTATTACATCTTGTTACTCGACTTTGAAAGGTCAAGACAAGTTTTTTACCCTTATCTCTGCTGTCCATTTTTTTATCTATAAATTATTCATTCCAAATTCCCCGCCTAAACTGAATAGCGCAAAATTCAATTATCTTCTTCATGTTTTTGTTTGTTTTTTTTTTTTTATTTTTATTTTAATGATTACAAAATTTGTCTAATTTTGTATAGTTCATTCCGAATTTAATGGACGAAATTTGTTGAATTACTTAAACGAATTAGCAAAGTTTCGTTGCGCTCAAACTAGCAGAGTAAAAGTGGAATTCATGAACGCAAACTGCTTCCGTTACGTAACGTTGCATAACGCAACGAAAAAAAAAAAAAATTAAAAAAGTTATATTTCAGCGTCTGCCATGAACTTCCATTTAAATTTTATCGTGACTGGGAATACAGGAGGCTCAAAAAAGCGACACACAATGCCGCTCGATTTGCGTTGACAAAATGATATCGGCTAACCTAGACGAAGCGACGAATATGCTAAAAAATACGTGACATTCAGCCGAGCCCTACAGCGTCCGAAATGTCAAATATCACGAGGTCTGGGCCAGGTTAACGCCAAAATAGTAATTTTCATCGAACCACTTTTAAAATAGATTACATTTTATAATATCATTATCGGTTAATTTAATTTTCTGATAAATCAATCTTGATTCCCACAGTATTATCAATCAATCCAGTAGTTTTAATCAATCATTATTTAAATTTCCCTCTAATAATAAAATTTGTGGCGCAACATTTCACTCCTTAAACAAAATAGAATTGATTTTCTTCTGGAAACAAACATGCATTTTTTCGCTCTCCAAACATTATAAATTATTATTATCGCGTTTCAATTACAAAATAAAAACGAAATATTTATGATCCATTGTTCGACCTTGTACACGAAAATGTTGCACATGCACCGTTCGCCGTCTCTTATGTCAGATAAGAGTCAATTTTTATCGACAAAACATTCGCCTGGTATAACATTATATCATCTAATGTTGCAGAAAAATTCGAAGATGCAAAATCGTGCGCCCACAAGTCCAAACAATGCCGCGTGTCCTCGCGAGAATGTTAATGCAAGTTCGTGCAACGAAGGATTCGCACAATGCGGAATATTCGTGCTCGATACTATAATTATTATTATTTTGACATTAAACAAGAACTTGCTACGATAAAAAAGAACAATCCGATTGAACAAAGTCATATTTTCATAATTAATCATTTTTCTTGATAAATTAACAAAAATCAATTTTCAAGTAATAATAATTAATATATTTTAGTAATTGTCTCTATTGATTTATCATTTCGCAAATAAACTTTTTTCAAGTGATATAATCATTTCCGCGATTATTTCATTTGGTGTTTAATTTCCATAACGTAATCATAGAATTGATTAAAAGATTTGTCAAACAATCAAAGTACTTATAAGCGAATAAATACGTTTGCATCCAAAAAGTCTATGAATTAAAGATGCGCCCGATAGAAGGGGATAACTCGTTTTGTTTACAATCAGCGATAATAGTCCGCCAGAGACTTTGGCGATAAAATGGAAATTAATTTCGAGTTATGATCGTGAGATCATAGGCAAAAAATGGTACGCGCTGCTGTCATCCGAATAATGAAAATCGTGAAAGAAATCATCGTGCCATCAGCAGTCGAGACGGGAGTTGCGCAACCGACTGCAGTCATGCGAATTTCAAATGTATTCACACTTCATTAAATTCCCTCCTGCTAGAAAATTGTTGATCGACAGGCTCTGATGCATTGAGGATAAAAGTTCAAGATTTATGTGAACCTGAATTTAGTATTCATAAGTCAACTCAACAATAACACAACAACCATCCGAAACCAAAAAAAAAAAAAAAAATTAAAATCAAAAGTTACATCCCAACAGTTGAGAACCACTAGGTGGCGCTCTTTAGCCTTTCATTCAACTTTCCCACATCTTTTCTGATGAACGAAAAGTCATTTGAACCGTCGTGTGACCCCCTCGGTAGCGATAGGAATCAGAACACCGATAAAAGTTGACAGACCGTAACCTTTGACTTGCGGGTTCTCATACGTCTAACTTCCATCTGCTGCAAGGTATTTGGACCTTTGAAGAGTACCAACGCTTCCTACTCCTGACGAACACCGCTCGTGCCCCGATGAACAACTACAATCAACGATATCACCAGAATGCGATGTCCGGTAGAGTGGTAGTGCCCAGAGTAACGGATTTCCTTCAGTCACAGGTGAGAGTGCCCGAGGCTACGATGATTCCAAACCAACCATTTGAACAAACCGTGCCACCCCGGATTACACATTCATTGTCGAACGGCCACTCTAGAGTTTCACCGAATTCTATCTTGGAACCGACTCGGTCGAACAGACCTGGACCTTATACCAATCCGAACTCACGTCAGGGAGTTCCTGTTTGCACATATCCAGGGTGTTCCTATGTTCCTCCGTTGATACGGCAGGATCGACCGGTTTACCGACAGCCATGCACCCTCTATTTTCCCTGTGGCACCCTTGCCTGGGCAGCACCCTGCTGTGCCCCTACCGGGCCCGTGCGACCCCGGCCCCAGTACCCTGCTCAGGTTGGGCAGCCTCAGCACCAGTCTGGAGCCGCAAATAATCACACCGCTCACCAGGCCAACAACTCTGGCAACAACCAGAACAGACCTCTCGACATCGTGGCTTTGAGGAACATGATCCAATTTGCTATCGAAGAGGAACGAAGGATCGCCAGAAATAACAACAGCGAGTCGTCTGGTTACAACTCTGTTTCTACCACGAATATGACCGAGCACGAGGACGAGGATGAGAACGAAAACCAGGATGAGGAAGTTGATGTTGAGCAGGTGCAGCAGAGACAGGTCGCTCCCAGTTTAAATGAAGACACTGCTGATACACGAGGACGATCTTCGTTTGACGATTTATTAACCGATTTACGGAGCGGAATTGAGAATTGATTATTTTGAAATTAACAATTTGTGAATATAATTTTTGACCTAGGTCGATAATTTGTAATTTAATTTTGTAAATTGTGTAAAACGTTTTTTAATGCTCATTTAAGAACTAACATAATTTTAATTTAACTTCCAACGTTGTCTTGTATTTTTTTGTTGTTAATTTTCTGCAACTAGTGCAGATTTGACGTTTCAGTTGAATAGCTTCGTGTGCTATAGTGTTATGAAATTTAATTGAATTCGTAAATAAATTGATCAGCAGTGTAAATAGAAACTTAATTGCCTGTTTATTTTTTTGTCTTCTATAACCTTTCGAAATGATTTTGAATTGCCTTAGATCGACATTCTGGATAGATTTTGTAAAATTGAAATAAATGAAAGAAATTCGAACCTATGAAACTCCACAATCATCGTGTGCAATCAGTTGCTCAGCTAAATTTTAAACGCACCTGAAACAGACAATGTTTGTCATTTTGATAATTAAATTTAAAAGTTACATAGTTTAAATTGAAAATTAATTGATTCGTCGAACGAATATAATTAACAATAAGTTTTGTTGTTAAATCAGGGAGAATTTTAATTGCTCGATTGTCAACTTGAATGGCAACTCGAAGTGAAAAGCTCGTATTGCAGTCGCGATACAAATCAACGCCGGTCGAATAATGGCATCGGTATATAGGCATTATATTGAAATTAGTCAAATATCATCGAACCGAATGAGAAGAACAATGGAGTTAATGCTTTGGGTACGCTCGAGTGCCATGAAATCCGAGCTTTCGTGTAACGATTGTCCCTGACCTCGAGCGTTTCCGTAGTCGTTACGCCAACGTAAGACAATCTATCGAGATGACTAGGGTTATTTTATCTTGCGAATGTTACTCAGCTTTCATATTATATCCATCAATGTATCGACTTTTCTTAACATTCGATATCAATTTTTTTATTCCTTGTCAATGATTTTCCATTTTCTTTTATTATTCTCGATTATTATTTTAAATTATATATTGTTTTTTTTTTTAATTTAACTTTCAGCTTTAACTTTTCTTAGTTTTTTTTCTCTCATTCAATATTGTATTAATGAATTGCAATCAAAACTCAGTCATGTGAAATGTATACAAACATTTTGGTTTTCACATTTGTAATTCAAATTTTAATGATTAATCCTAATTGGATCGAGAGGGAATGAACAATTCAATTGAGCTAGTGACGCGTCGCAAAAAGGTTTTGTTTGCAATCACGTCAAAGCTGACCGTCAAATTGAAACGCGCGCGGTCCAGGTGCGCGACTTTGGCAGTCGCTCCTTGCTTCTAAATATCTGTACGAATTTTCACACTGTCATTATGTCTATTTCCGTCCCGGCCAACTTATTCAACGGCGTATTTATTTATAAAACTAAAGTCGTCGCGCTATTTATAACCGCAATTTCATTTTGGTTAATTAACCGTGCGCTTTTTAGGGTACAAAGTTGAAGGTCAGATGTTCAAACTTGATCTGATAAGTTTGTTCTATTTTGCTCTGACAATTGTGGTCGATTTTAATGAATGGTCATTATTAAGTTTCATTAAAAAACAATTCAATTAAAACAAATGCAAAAAAAAAAGCAATTTGATTTCTTTAATCGGTATCCATTAAAAAAAATTAATTCCTTTTTTGCCGGTTCTGAAATTGAAACACACTTGGTGGAAAAAAATTTAATAAGACGAAAAAGAAAATGAAAGATGACAAGAGTGAAAAATTGGCTTACAATGTTTCTGTGTCGCTGGTCACGTAACGCCTACGAGTGGCAAAAAGCGAAACACGTGACGTGTGTCGGTCGGCGAAGCTTAACTTTGGCTTTTGCGTTAGTTTTTGTTTCGGTTGAATTTCGATTCAAAGGGACTGGTGGATTGATGAAAGGACGGGCGATTCAGTGCCCCGCTGCATGCAAGACTTGGCATATAATTGGCGGCCGTTGTGTTGATGTGCGAACAACACTCGCGCCTCTGTTATTATGAATAATACACTCTCCCAACTGGCCCATAGAAACGTGTACGCGAGATGGCCAATGTGATTATTCTGGAGTTGGAATTTAGAACGAGCACCGTTGTACCATTGTCAATAAATCAAGAATGATTTAGAATATCGTACCCAATTTGAAGATTAAGAATGGAACATTCAATTTTGCAAAATAGTCCAATTTTTTATACGTTTTTCCTAATATCCTAGATTTGTTCCTGAAATTTCAATTGAATCTTCTTCTCTTGATTCATTCAACAGAAAAACAAAATTGAAATTTGTGTAGCGACAATTGGGGTAATTGTGACGTCTTGGGTTAAATTTGACACTTAAATAAATTTTTTATAAATAAATTCAAAGATTAATTTAAAAAAAAAATTATTAATTCCCTTAATTATTATTTCAATAAATAAAACAGACTATTAAACGATTGAAAAAAAAAGACTGAAAAAACAATTGAGCGACAAAGTGTGAGATCATTAACGGCTTTTTGTCATTGCAACTCGATTATTTAAGAATAACGAAGGCGAAGATCACGACCGTACTACCGGTTGATTTACGACCATTGCAAAACATAGTCTAAAAAATTCAATGCCGTGGCTTTTCAACGACTGATGAATTCAATAAACAAAATATAATTAACGCCTACGTTTCATTTTTCAACGCGTGGAAATCAAAAAAACGTGATGGAAAAATAAAATAATAATTTCTGATTCTGACATGAGCGAGCGCAGTATAAAGTATACGTGGTATACAATATCATTAAAAAACAATTTCCTTCTCAGGAAACAAAGTTCATCAAAATCAAATTGACTCGGTATAAAATTGGGAACACCGTGAGAATCGAAGTGGCGCTGCAAAACCAATGGAAGAGGCGTCCCTTATTTTATTTTATTTGCGCGTCAAGTTCTTCCACTGTTGGGAATTAATTTAAATGTAATTGGATTGTTGACTTCCCGAAGTTCGTATCGATGAAAAAGATTTGTTCGCTCTGGTGCTGAATAAAAAAAGAAATCTGAACACAAATGAAATTACACAATAGTTAATTTGTAACATCAGAAAAGAATGAAAAAGTACATTTTGTCAGAATTAAACAATTATGATTTATCTTTAACGAGAGGTACATATTGTTATGATAATGAAGTATAGTTTAGGGATTGAAATAGAGACGGTATGAATTATATGCCGGGTGAAACAAATTAATTCGCATTGGTCGACACTAATTCGTTTGCCTCTGTTTACGAAGTCGAGAGCCCGAGCATTATTAGTGCATTGGTGGCGTGGGCGCACGCACGCATTTTCATCTGTTCAGATTCGGAGAGCGTCCTCGAACGCTGACGCCACTTCGATTAGTCGCTTTGCTTACGGAAATTAGCGTGTTGCTAGATTTGCATTCACGTCATCGATGGGACACATTTTATCAGTTAATTCATCTTCCAAATATGCAGATTCTTAATTAATTTCATCTATATAAAATATCAGAATATTGATTACTTTGAGATATCGACAAGTCAATATAATTTGGACACAATTTGATCTTAATAAATTTGCAAAATATAAAAAAAAACAACTTAAAGAAATACACAATTAAATTGATAATTGTCGCATTAACATGACAAATGTTCTTGATAAAAAAAAAAAAAAAATAAAGAGAGAAAAACGTTTGACGCAAATGCTTGGTGATATATATATTTATATATATATGTGTCATCATTACAATAAATATGTTTGCACCGCTTTATTCAAGCTTCAGAATGTTATTTTTAATTTACTTCTTTGAAACTTTTTTCAACGTACAAAGAGCACGCTTGTGGAAAAGTATAGACAACATCGGCACGGCTCGCAAGCGTAACGCGCTTGCCAATCGGCGGAACTTAATCGATAACTATATGAGCACGTGCAGTGCTCGCGCTGGTAACTTGAAGTATCTTCTCGAGTTCCGTCTTCGGTTTTTATATTGTTACGGTCTGGCGGTTCCAGGAACCGTCTTGTAATAACAATTTTTAATTTCATGTTAAACAATGTTCGCTGGCCAGAAAGAAAAATAAAAATAGCATTTTTCTCTACGTTAAACTTGAAATGAATCAATGAAAATGAAGTTTTTTTGTTTCAAGAATAATCAATAAAAATTGGATGCACCCATAAAATTTGGTTAAATTAAAATTTTAAGTGATATAAAATTGTATGTTTATTCATGCAGCAATACTGTGCAAACTAAATAAAACCGACTGTTGCACTCGTTTAGTGTCTCTTTCACTTGGCTAAATTGATTCCGTTGAAAAAGTGAGGAGAGTTTGAAGTGAGCGCAGATGCTTCTCAACAGAGGGAGAAATAAAAAAAAATAAAAAAGAAAAGAATATGAGTTGTGGTGAGCGAAATGCTTAACATTTCAAGTGTGTCGTCTTCGACCGCAAAAGTTAACAGCGCGGGAAAAAAGCCGCGCGCACACTTCGTACCGCACACGAAATGACACGCAGTCTTGACAGCCTTGAGACAGAGCCTTGCTTGCGGCTAAATAATCGCGTGTAACGCGAGAGCTGATGCAAACTCTCGCGCAGTGACAGTGACATGTAAATAGAACCTTTTTTTTTTTTTGACTCACGTTGAACATTTATTAAAAATTCGTGCAAATTGCTGACACAATTTTGTGCATTTGTTTTTTCTCCTTTTGTAGACCGATTAATCATAAAATATGAAGTTGAATTGAACGTCTAATTAATTGATTATAAAAATATTGAAATCAATTTGAGGCGCTTATCTAATTCTCGTTGGGATGATTAATTTGTCGTTGGCAATATTGACGCGTCCGGCTTGACAAAACATTCAACCTGATTTCGTCAGATTGCGTGTACCGATACCGCCTCAGCCGGTGCAGCACGGGAGCCCAATGGCTTCGAGTTATCCCACATTTGTGTGGTTTAACTCGGAGGGATCTAATTACCTTGAATGGCCTAACCTACATATAAACGAATTGCATTCATGGCGATGCCTCGGCGCATCGCTCTTTACCTTCCACCACGCGCAAGGTCATTCCTAATTGGCTGAGTTTTCATCACTCCGATGAATCCAACAAGCCAAACAAAACCAAGAAACCTATTCAGATTATTCGATCACTTCAATCATTCGATAAATAAATTAAACCAGAAAAAACTATATGCATGCAGATGTCACAAAATTGTCATCTTGAAAATATTCCGATCCATCAAACGAGTAGTCAAAATGTATCAACATCTCTGGATTAAATCGATCCATCAAGTCTGTCAAAATGAGTTCATTTTGGTACGACGAATTGATAACAAAAAAGTCTTGTTGACAAAATGAACTAATACCAGATCTAATATTAAAAATTAGTCGCACGAAATTTGACCTATATTCCATTTATAAGCGCAAGGTCAAAGCCAAAATAGCTTTGCCATATTTGTTATTATTATTATAATGATTATTATTAATGATGTCGTTTAATAAAATCCCGACGTTTCCGTGTTATTAAACCGTCTCTGTTATTTATAGGCAACGCATAGAAATGTGATTTTGGCACGGGACAAAGGTTCTCGCGTGCCGGCTTATTTGCGCGACCTGACACAGTCGCGAAAGGTCAGTTTCACGTTTTCGTAACCGAGTGGATCATCAAATAACAATTTACTTTTTTCCCGATGGTTCAATTATATTGATGCGGAGCTCGAAAAGCGAGGCGTCATGTCTCAGGTGGGTCATAAAAACCAGCCACTCTCCAAGTGTAGCTACAAAATTGTTCGAGTGACGTTGATCGTTTTTCTGCCGTTTGTGCGTTTATGCATAACTGGGTGCGGCTGCACAGGCGCTCATCAAGTTACAACTTTGATATTTAATAAACTAAAAGCATTCCTCGCTAAAAATATGATCCTAAATTTCAGTCCTAAATTCAAGCTGAAAGTATTAACATTTTTCTTTTCAAGATAGAAAAAAATGCGACGTTTTAAAAAGTTTGTAACTTTGCAAGTGATAAGTGATAAGTTAGTCAATTTGTAGAATTGTTAAAAATTTAAATTGTTTTAAAGTTACGGATTAAAAGTGTTATAAAATGTTTTTAATAAAACATTTGACAGCTGATGAAGATATAATTTCGAATTAAAGAATGGATCATAGCCATTGTTTCTTTTTAAGCCCGCGAGAGACATTAAGCCAAAATCGAGAATTCATCTAGCCCAAGGCTACTCTCCAGATTAATTCTTCATCTGCATTTCCGAGCACGACGCTGTAACCAAGAAAAGGAACTTGATTGCTTCTGTATTTAAGCAAAATTCGTATAGTACGTCGAAATAAAATTCACCTGCCAAATTAACATTCTTAATTGGAATGCTGAACGTTTCAAAAATTTAAGTTTGAACCAATTTTCACATCAAACAACCTTCAACAAATTTACTTCAATTTATACTTGTTTAATTTAATTTTTCTTTTTATTTTGTCCATTTTTTAATAATTAATCAATTTGATTTTAAATCAATTCAAATGGAGAAATAAAAAACGCATTTTATTGATCACGAAATGTCGTTTTTAGTAGCCAATTTGTGGAACCAATTTGAGATCATCGATTGAATCAATTTCGGGAGGAATTTGGTGCCATATGAATTGGATAGTGATGTTATGCACAGGTTGCGAATGTTGTTGAAGTCGCGAGTGCCCTAAGCCCGGTAGTTTGATCCCTTATTTAATCTGTTGGTGTTGAAGCCACAGGCAAGCGAATTTTCAGTGTAATCTTACATTTGCGAAACGCACCGGATAATCTTGTTTGGGCGTATCCTATCACGCGTCTCTGATGCCTTAGGAAATCGAATTTTTCCGTTCAAATCGGGATACTGATCAGTTTTCCTTCATGCTAACAAGATGGATTTTCCGGTTTGGCCACTTTCAATGTTTTCCAATCCATAATGGAAATTCGAGGATTTTTCCTTAATTCTATTAAAACCATTCGATGCGTTTTCTATAAAGTACATATATGAATTTGAATTAAAAAATTGCAGTTATTAAAAAAAATTGTCTTTTCAATTGCTAATATAATAGAATGATTATGATTGTCTAATTACAATTCAATTTTTCTGTTACAGAGAGGAGGTTCAGAATCACACAGTACGATGGAATGCAAAGTTTAGTTTCGTTTGTAAAATGAATGCAAACGCATCCACAGGGGTACTCGATCCTTGCGTTCTGAGGATATCAGTCAGAAAGGTAAACAGACATTTCCATCATGTGCTGTGATCCACTTGAAATCCTTCAATTTCAAAACGCGGAATTAAAGTGGATCAATTTGTAATTACTTTTGAAATTACAAATCAGAGCATTCAAATTTCAAGACAAAACGGAAATTGATTTAAGTTTAAAATACGTTTCTTTTTTTTTTCAGGAACTCAAAGGAGGCAGATCCTTTCAAAAACTTGGCTTCATTGATCTAAATTTGGCAGAATTCGCGGGATCGGGCTTCTGTCAAAGGAGGTGTCTTTTGGAAGGCTACGATGCGAGGCATCGTCAGGACAATTCCATGTTGAGAGTAGCGATCAAAATGAACATGCTCTCAGGAGACATTCTTTTTAAAGTGTAAGTTTTAGTTATTAGTTTCAGATGTAAGATTCAATTTCAAATTCAAAGTTTCCAAACTCATATGTAAGTTTTAGCGAAGTTTCAATTGTAACTATTCTAAAACAATTTGCAATTTTTTCAGACCTTCGCCTTCGTTGAAACCTGGCATTATTGAGGACGAGATCCCAACTTCCGACAGAGGTAGCAACCGAGAAGATCACGTTTCGAGCGGTTCCTTAGCCGGGAGTATAGCCAGTGCCAGCAGTGGTTTCGGAAGTCTTCCTAAAAAAAGGCCGGCTTTGTTCTCATCGGGTAAAAATCTTCCAAAGATTCCCTTGTTATTTTCAAAGCAACTGTTCCACCTTGGCAATGAGAAAGCTATGCCAAGATTTAAAATTGAAATTCAATTCTAATTAAAAATTCAACTTGATCGAGCTGCTGAGTCAATAATTGCAACGATCGCTGGCTATTTTTTATTCCCATTATTTGTATTTATTTAATTTCAAAGAGCAGTCTAACTGCAAACAAGTTATTTACCGTGGCTATTATTAGTGTTAAAAAGCGTTAGCTATTGAAAAGGCTCCGAATGCCTGAAAATAACATTCTTTATTGATTTACTGATATCATCATTCGGTCTATTTTTATTCTCTCGGTTAATTTTTGTTCGTGAGACTTAGTTATTGTTTTGCGCGACTTTTCATCTTTGAGAAACCAAGTGTACTTAACATTCCTTCTTCGATATTCATTGAAAAACAAAATTACTCAGTTTACTCAGTTTTAAACCTCGCATTCTTAAAAGTGACTCTTCCGTCATTTAGATGTTAATAAAACTTCCTCTACCGATTTATCAAGAGTTTTGAAGCAAAACTGACTGATCATTTGTTTTCAGAACTGCTGAGTGGAACGGAACCATACGATTCCATGACTCTGAACGAAATTGTTCCTTCAACTTATCCAGTTGAGACACTGACCGAGGCTCACACCGAATCCGGGCACTCTCGCAACAGTAGCAATACAAGTCAACTTAGCAAAGGCTCCGGTTATGGTTCCTTAAATTCTCACAGTCAACACAGTAGGCAGAGCAGTAGCGGGGACAGTGGTCATATTAGGTAATTTACCGCTATCCCAATTCAAAAATTTACCCGTCTCCTCTCCTCCCTTACCAAAAATAACTAAACAAAAAGTTAGATAAAATTGAGCTGCAACATTAATTCAAGATAAATGAAATGTCAATTAGAAAAAGTGTCAAGACAGTAAAAAACTCAATTTAGTACGAAACTTTTAAATGTGGAGCAGTTGTTACTAATAAGCACGCTATACGTAACTGATCCTGCTCGTTTTTAGTACTTGATGATTTTTGGAGCCTGCGAAACTTTACTTTTTTAAATGTTTTTCTTAATTTTACAAACTTGTGTCTAACATTGCACGATACTAGTGACTGAGCCTTCTTTATTCTTTGTGCTCGCTGCAAGATATCTAGTATAATGCGCTTAAAAAATGTTTATCTTTTTTTTATATTGAATTTTTTTTTATTTTTGGCTATGAACTTAGAGTTATTCAAGACCTGTAGATCTAAGCATAGCGAGAGCGTTAATTTAGAATTTAATTTTTCATTACTTATTTTTAAATTTTCATTTGCAATATTTAGTTTTATGAGTTGTACAAAAATGTGACAGTCATACTTAAGAGAAAAAAAAATGAAAACCGAAAATTTGTCATGCATGCAGACTTACAAATTCTTTTGCTTCATTTTCAATGAATTTCTCGCTTTGAAGAAACCGTTTAACCTATAAACTTTTTTAGCCGATTTGACTCGACAATTGTTCTTCATTCTCGTAGGATTTCATCAGAATCAATATTCAATATTCCAAATCTCGATTGCAATCGTTAATGTTTCCTTTCGACCAAAATTATTGAAACTCTTTCTTGGTACCTCTTACTTGAATTACTAGTTTAATATTTTTCTGATGTTTCATCATTAAACTGTTTGTATTTTTTTATTATTTCTTCAAATGTCTTGACATTATTTTTTGATTTAAATATATACTATTAATAACAATTATACTTTCGTTGGTTTTATAAATAACGTAATCTTTTAAAATGACTCTCACACGAATTGGTATTTTTATGACTGTTAGTTTCTTTTATCTTTTATTTTTTCATTTTTTTTTAAACAAAAAATTGATCAGATTAATTTTCCTCGACTCAAAAACATCCATTTCAACGACTCTCTCCCCTTAATTCATTAAAATTTGTCCATTCAAAGTTATCCAAAAATGTTATTCGACTGTCTGTGAAGTTACAAAAGTCGATATTTCAACTTGAGTTTTGTTTGCCTCGACCAAATCGAGTCAACGAAATTCAGTTACATCAGCAGCCAATCAATTTGATTATTATTTCAACATCGGTCATTGTTTTTTTAAGTTGAAATTTTTTTCATTTGAACGAGCGAATGATATAAAACTTCACGGATATCGTGTCCACCTAGTGCATGGCTGTTTCACAAAACTACGAATGTGTTTGGATATTTATAGGTCGCCCTCGTGGCCGGTATGGGCTCCACGTCTGCCGAGCCTGTCGCAAAATCAAAACTCCAATGCACCACCCGCACCCCCCTGCACACCTACCCGCGCCCCTCCCTCTCCCTTGAGCGCTCTCGCATCGCGCGATCGGTTCTGGTCGGTGGAATCACAAAAGGAGCGCGCGACTAATCACAAAAACCTTAACAACAACGTCATCGACGAGAGCAAGAGCAACGGTGGCACCACCTTCAGGATACCAAGCATCCCCGATAAAATTATCAAGGCCCCGAAAATCGGCCAGCCAGGCTGGAAGGGCTTCTCCAAGACTTGTGACTGTATTGAGAAAGCCAACGTGAGTCCTGTGCTCCGGTTGGCCGATCAAGCGAGAGCGGTCTCCTCTCCCGATCCTCTCCATAAAACTCCTGAAATTACCCTGAGAGCCTCTATTTTGTCTACGACGAATCAGACCTTAAGGTAGGTTGACAAAGGGAGAAGTAGACAAACAGAACTGAGTGAGAAAGAGGGTGTGAAGGGTAGTGGGGGTTGATATGTTGGCCTACTTGAGAAGAACAAAAAAGAACCGAGACTTTTGCATGCAGTGTGTGTTTTTGCGGATTTTGCTCTCTTCTTGCTTCTCTTCTCTGAAAGAGCACTGCTTCAAAAATGTGAAATTGTATTTTGCTTCGCTTCCACGCACTGAAATCAAATTTTCCGTACAAAAATTCTTAATTTCCATTAATCATGTAACATAAAAAAACATTTTTTTGTTCTTTGCAAAATTGATTTTTTTAAACAGTCATGCAACGAGACAAAAATTCCTATCAGTTTTCTCGGCACGTTAGTTTTTGCCGCCTAATCACAGTCTGTCGGACGGCACTGATTGCACCATTATGACACCACATATTACGTGTCCGGGACCGCAATTATCATAACTTTATTGCGACTTACGTGTCGCGGAAAAAGCAACTTCGAAATCCGATCGGAATGGGTTTGCCTACCGATGTGCATATGCTTTTACTTTCACCTGATCTCATTACTCTCTTTTCCTTTCTTTTTCCCATTTTTTTTTATTCCCATTTTATATTCCAATTTATTCCAATAAATTAAAATTATAATTCGAATTAAAATTCATATTCATCGCGAGTTTCAAATTTTGATACATTTTTTCAAAATATTTTTAATTACGTAAAAGCAATGAAGTTTGCGAAGCGAAGTTGATAACAGCTGTCAATTTTTTGAAATTGAATTTTTATTTTTTCCAGCAGGGAAAATTTAATAATAGCTTTTGAAAATGAACAAAAACCAAAAGCTAACTAAAACTCATTATTTTGTTGCGTTCCATATTTCCCGCATTCAGAACAATTGCTCGTAGAAAAGTACAGCGTTCGATCGCATGTCACCTGCCGATTACAACCGCATGCAAGCTGAATTCAACTCAGCATTAACAAACAACTTAAAAGCTCGTATTTTATGGAACGAAAAAAAACGTTACAGAAAAATCACTACATTTATCTTTGTTCAAGATCGCACTTCACTGATTCGTCCATTCACAATTCAATTTGATGCCAATTTGGAATAAAAAAAAAACTCAATACAAAAAAATCGATAGACACTTTTTTTATTTCTCCACTCGTTGGTGGAAGAAATATGCGCATATTTTTGTGACAAAATTTCTCTCTTTGCAAAGGCACTGTTTGATGTTCTTTCGCATGTGTGCTCCCCTTCCGACCCCCTCCAATCTACACAGATATTTTGCATCCGTCCTAATTTCCCAGTAATGTTGCAGCGTCAAAACAATGAAACACTTTTTTTTGTCTCATAAAAAAAGGTTCGATAATACTTGTTCCCCCTTTTATTTTCAAAACTGTGATTAAACTTGGATATTTTTAATTATGTTTAATTATCCTACTCAAATTTATTCCAGAATCAATCAATATTTATTACTTTTTCTTACATTTTAAATTAGTTAAAAAAGTTTTTCAACAATTTCTTGAAGAATGCACATCCAAAAGTTTTATGCTACCAGTTGTGCATTTTTTGAAGAATTTAAAAAATACTCTCAACTTGAGATTAATCACAATCACTGGGAGAAATTTGATCTGATTTGTTTGATTATCTACCGTGGCGCCACTTGGAATACTTTTCCTTTTTCTTTTATTTAACATAAGAACAAATTTCTCTCAGTATTTTGAAGCTAGCTTTTTTGAGCCGTAGTTAGGACGCTTGTATGAATCCTTGCAGGGCCGGCGGTCATCGGAAGTTGCTAGACGGCACGGGGGTCAAGTTGGCTACGGTTGCCACCAGCCCAGACTCCGAGGAGTCCTCGTTAGCGGCGCCGAACGTTGCCTTTGCGACTAATCAACAGCGAAACAGCATTATCCTATCGTCAGTTCACGTTTCAGTCATCTTTTTTCTCTTTTTTCTTATCTCAAATCCAGTTTCCTAACACAATTGGCCGACCATGACAAAGAACTTGCACATCTGCATTTTGTGTCACTAGAAAGTTCATTTCATTCAAAAACGCCAATCTGAGTTACAAAAACCAAACTATCCATGCCAAAAATACACATTTATTGCATCCTGTAATGTAGCAAGCATTGTTCCGAGTTGCTGAGTTTGTTTAGTGTTTTATGAGTTTCTATCTTTTTTTTCCCTCATATTGTCTTATGCTGCTTGCCCATGCTGTAGAGAACAAGTTTTGGTTTGCATGGCCAATGCCACCATCTTCGCTCAATGCACGTTGAGTTTTGTTCAATTAAAAAAAAAAAAAAAAAAAAAACATATTTTACCAAGTCACACCAATTTCAAATTTGAAATTCAGTTTCTTTATATCATATAAATCTTTCAATTTCTTAAAAAAATTCATCTTAAAACACATTACATTGAGCAATATTATTTTGTCAGAGCCATCTGTGATTGAACGTTTGGTGCTGCCACCTGTTCAAACTTTTGAATTTGATTATCCAGATGGCGCTTGTTCAAATTTCAAAATAATCCAAAACTTGTTGAACACTGATGTCAGTTTTTTGTAATTTAAATACTGTTTCTTTAGAAATCCATCAGGTGGCTCTGGTCTGAGTGAAACCGGCTCATTGGACCGCGCAAAATCTGCGCTTGAACGCAGAAAAAAAGCTGAGGATGGCGCAAGTAACTCGGTTGTGTGTCGAGTCGAGGTCACCAGGCCGAACCCGGACTCACTCATAGACGAACTGCTCAAGGCAACGAATTTAGACAAACCGGACATTGAAACCGCAGAAAGTATGCTAAAACATCTTTTACAACTTATTTTGCAATTTTTTGTTTGAATTTGAATCATTAAATTTGAATTTTTTTTAGCGACGGGATTGCAACTGTTCATCGGCAAAGATGGCACAACGATGTTCAACAGCCACGAAGTGAAGAGCCAAATGACCGGGGGTGTGTTCAAGCAAGTGGTCATGGAGGAGAACAGATAACACAAGGCATCCGGCGGCTTGCGAAGACACTACTCTCGGCCGGGCAGCTCAACTTTTTCGTTGGCCCTGGTGCCGGAGCTGGGATACGAAACGCACGAAGGCGACGTCGACAAGTTCAAAAAGAACCTGTCCAACTGAAAACAACGCCCCTTCAATTTTATCGAATCAATGAACTGATGGATTCCGATTGAATCACGATCAGTGGCGCCATCTGCGTCGCTTTCCTCCAAACCACGAAAGTTTATCTTTGCTCTCTTTGTCTCCACGATGCTTCTTTCCCAGACGAAAATTTAAATTATAAGAGAAGGAATAAAAAGGAACGTATTTAAACTTGAATTTACGAGTCTACCGAATTGCAGTAGCGCCACCTACACTCCCTCCCCCAACTTATTTTATTATTTATTGATTGCAAATTGATAAAATTTATTTTATGATAAAATTTTTATTTATTTCTTCGGATTTTACAATCCGATGGACTAACGAACTGCCCCTATCATTTTCTTCCCTGTGATTTGAAATTGATTGTATCTTCCAGATGGCGCTCTGCGCGACCTGTCTTCGCGACTCAATTGAACGATTATTGAAAACTGATCTTCCACAATTGAAGCACAAGGGGATAAAAAATTGAATAAAATAAATGTATTTTGTTTTTCTGTTTCTTCGTAAGTCTGGATCGAAGCATTAGTCAATAAGTAGTTAAACTGAATTTTAAACTGTTAATAGAGGAAGCGAAATAGCGCTGAACGTCGTCAGTGTCATTTATCAGGACCACGCGATCGGTTAATCGGCTTTTCGGTATGAATAAAACAAACTATTTAATGTAAATAAAATCATTCGGATCAGATATCGGTTTGCTTTGTCTAAAATCGAGCCAATTTGTTGAAATATATTGCATAACGTTGAAATATTGTGGAAAGAAACAAAAAAAAAAACACACACACAAAGAATGATGAAATGTATATGGAAAAAAATGATGTAATGTAGCGAACGAGAATGTTGATTAACCGTCGGATGAATGTTGTAAGGTCGATTGATTGAGGATCGATGTATCAAAGGGCCGCAATTGGTCTGCCATCGACGCTGCGAGTGCACCGACCTTTTGTAACGCGTTTTTCTCCCTTCGTTCCCTGTTGCAGATTGATATTCACGAGTTCGATACCGATCGAAAGTTCGTTACAATTGTAATAATTTTTAATGGATGCCTGAACTGTTGCGTTGCTCCTTGTTTCCAAAGCTCCGTAGATCTATACGATTATATTCCGCGCATTTGTCAAGTTCGTTTTAACGAGTGTTTTGTAAAAGACATTTTTGATACGTGGTTGCATTTAATGAAACGCCTCTCCCTCTATTATCGCGTCACTTTTATTTTTAATCAATTTAATTTTATTGATTAATGAAATTTTGAAGTTTTCGAATGAATTTACAGAGAGAAAACGTCAAGTTTTGAACCTCGGGCGAGAGATTTCGGTGCAGCGAGCAACAAGATAGCAAGTTGTAAATAAATCTTTAACTTAAATTGTTATGTAGCCACAAAGGAAAACAATATCTGATGTTACGTAAGATCAAAACGAATAATAAACCAAACGACGTTTTAGGGACCGGCAAAATTGTGAAAGATTAGTCGCTGTGCTGAGTGTGTTGTTTGAAATAATAAATTTTTTTGCGAGTGTGTATTTGCAAATCAAGTGCGAGACACGTTTTTGTTACAGACAATGTGATCCGTAATTTTGTTGTGACAAAAAAAATAATAATGGAAACAAGCATTTGTGAGCGTTGTTGAACAAAAATTATATTTTCAATAAATTATAAACAACAAGGTAATTTATTTGCAGCGGTATAAACAAGAAACAGAACATGAAATTCCTCTTTTGTATTACATATTAATAATGTGTAGAAAAAACAAAAAAACTGACACTGTTTTTCGTTTGTTTTCCTTTGACTATTTTTTAGTATACTCTAAGACGTTTTATTTTTTATTGCGATCCGCGACGGAATTGCATCGAATCTGCGTGAGGCCGACTGACGCGTGTAAATGGTTCCCGGCGAAATTAATTGTCTCCCCTCCCCCCCCCCCCTCTCGACGCTGTTTCGTCGCGCGGAAGAACTGTCTTTTGTTATGAATCTAGCACAAAAGACGTTTTCGGATATTAACGTTGTGATATTTTACAATAAAGTAGAAACATCAGTTTTCTTCTCTCAATTTTTACTGTATTGAAAATCCCGACGACCTCCGTCGACTCGAGACTTTTCTTAAATTTCTTTTTTGTTTCTTTGCTCTTATCTTATGTGAAACAAAGAATACAAAACTTCCACATGTGCTGATAATAATAACACCTTGAAAATCATCGCTCTTTTTCTTTTCTCACATCCCTGTCTTTGATTTTGTTCATTATATTTTTAGCCATGCTAATTGCATTGTATCATGATACTGAATTACCATTTTTTAATTCTTTCTTAATTTTTTGTTCAAATATTTGTTTGCAAAAATAACCGAGGACACGACAACTCCATCTCGAACATCTTCATAGGATCATGGCAGTTATTTCTATTTGAATGCAAACAATTTTTTTTTGACATTCTTATTTGAAGATGACAAGAAGAATAAAAAATTTGCCGCGGCGTCTCTCAGACGACTTTTTGGCCGAGATGCTAAATGAAGGACGTTTCCTGAGCTGACCTTTCGGTGTCTGTAATGAACTTAAAAAAAAAACACCGTACGCGCAAAATCTCATGTAAACACGGTAATTAATTAAACACTTTTTTCTTTGCGTCTTCATTACCGAATGAAACTTTTAATTTGTACTTGGGAATGTAATTCGAATTTGGAAGGTGATAAAAAGTGTCAAGTCCTTTACAGATTTGGACGGAGGAGCAATTTATCCAGGTGTAGTTCTACCTGTTGCGTCAATGACATTGGAAAGTTTTTAAAGATTAACCGAACTGTGCGTGTCTCCGAATCGGAGGCACATTGTCCTTCACTTTTTGAATGAAGCTCGGATCATTTTGACATCACATTCGAATCATTGTAATATATCCTTATAAAATTATCATAATCGTCGAAGGAAAGGAATAAACAACGAAAGGCTTATTTTCAGTTTTGGAGTGACTGGACAAAAAACGGATCAAAAGTCGCGCAAGAGAAACTGATTTGTTAATAAATAAGAATTATTGTTAATGTTGATAATTTTGTGTTTGCAAATTTTAGTTGCAATTTGTGATATTGCCAAATGTGTTGGGAATGTGTTATTGAGAAATATATAATTTTCAGTATTTTTTCCCCTTAATCAAAAAGGATACCGCGGGGTCGTGAACAAAATGCAATTCGTCAAACGAAAAGCGGAAAAGTACTTTCACCGTCACGGAAAACAAGTCAGGGGGTCGCGATTTCTGTGACATAACATCCGGACCCAGAAGTCGATACACTTACGATATATGTTACATTATCTCCGAGTCTTGCTCTGTCACTTTCACGATGGGAATCTCCTATTGAAACCGTTGATTTTGTTCTCGTTCAAAATTGCAATCAAAAATCAAATCATCTATCATTGTTCTCGCGACCCATTCTTTTTTTTTGTAAATTGCGTTTGGAGTAAAAAAATATTTTATATTTTGCAATATAACTTGTAAAGTTCACTTTTAGCGCTGATAATAACGTTGTGAATTGAAAATTAATTCAGTTGCAACATGTGGTACGTACTAATGACCCTTTTTTGTCCGCATGGAAGATGACTTAGATATTACAATACTGATTTGATTTTGCAAACGATTTTCAAGGGACTTTTAACGAACACTTTTTTCATCTTTCAAATTGTCATATCAAAAATCATTACTATTTTTCAAACTCCTAAAAATTTATTTTCAAATATTTTATATTTGTTGATTTTATTTTCATTTTAATTTTAATTTGATCCAATCATATAGTTTATTTGAAAATTGAAAATTCTTTAACTTGATTTTTGTGTTCACTAAGTTACATTTCATAATATCAAATGGCGTTTAAATAAACCACGACATAACGCAAGTCCAATCATTGAAACGAAATTAATAGACTGCGATCATAAATGACAACTGAAAATATATAAAATTACGATTTTACACTCCATCAGAGCATTTCACTCAACTGCGGTTACTCAACTAGATGATATTCTTGCTGATTTTTCAGACCCCACAAAACTTTGTTACAAATTCATTAAGACTGATAAAAAACATTGATTCTTCTGCAATATTCAATTTCTAGAACAACAGAAAAAAATGTCGATGTCTTACAAATTCTTCCAGACCTTGCTATACAAAATGTTAACATTTATTTACCAAAGTTGTTCTTGACACAGTTTATGACAAAAATAATGGTTTTCGATATAGAAGGGATATAAATATTAATGAGTGTCGGTGGACCAAGTTTGATTGTTTTGATTGACGTGACGAAAGATTTTGTCTAAATGTGTAGCAATTTTTTGGATTCAATAGACAAATAATAAATCATATCGTTTTTCCTTTTTGACAGTTTTTAATTCAGATAATGAATGATTTTTCAACGTTTGTCCATTTTGCTTCAACGTTATTCCTCACTGAGGCGCATAATTCTTTTAATTCCAACTTTTTAATTGATTATAAAATTGAAAAAAAAAATGTTAGAAATAGATTAAACTTTGACTTTCTCGATTGCTCCGAAATCAGAAAAAAAAGTGCGTGCGATGCGCCTGCGTTGAGGTCAGTTGACAGTGTACGCGAGATAGAGATGTTGATAGAGAAAGGGAGGAAAGATTACTGACCGGTGAAAACCGATTGCGTAATTAGATCTCCGATTAGAGAAGACACGTTACACCTTGCGTTTTGACTCGTTTCCTCGCGAGACGCACACGCTCAGTCTTTTAATTGCTCTGACGTCATAAAGCCTACATTTACTGATCCAGCAACCGGACAATTTTATTAATCTCCTTCTATTACCTACTATGTATTGCAATCGGTTTAATTTCGCAAATCATTTTCCTTTAATTACCGTTACTAAAACCGAATCTAAAAAAATGCTCTCAAGTTTTTTATTAATTCTTACACTTTTCATGTTTGGCATCACCAGTGAATAACATTTGTTGACAAAATTCAAATTCAGTTTTTGAAATTGCAGATATCAAATGTTTTTTTAAAAAATACCAATTCGTAAGGTCAGTAATTTCATAATGCAAAACCATTAACCAAGAAAAAATGCGATCCGAAGGCTAAACTTGCGAAAGATGGTTTCTGTATTGAGATTAATTGTGTTTCACCTTTTTTTGTTTTTTAAATTTTGACAATCCCTCTATATTTTTGTTTGTATCATGTTTTTAATAAAAAACATCTAATATAAATGTATAGATCATTTTTTCTGTTTGATTTCAGTTTGAAGATTGCTAATCTCATTTTTAGTATTATGGAAATTATTTTGGAATTTTGACACTAATAAAAATTTAAAATTGCTCTTTTGAAATCTGTTTATGGGCACAAACAATGTATTGCTATACCTGAAGTGCAGTTTACAGTATGATTGTTTTGCATAATATGTAACAAGCAGTCCCATTGACATAATGCAACGCTTATGCAAGTCAAGTAGGTATTATAATATGTAATAACATCACGTGACCATCTGTGTTTAAGAATAAAGTTGATTAAAACGAGATGAAAACTTATTTAATGAACAAAATTTAAATTTAAAATTTTGTTATTTGTAACATAATATCTGTGGCTGTGAAGAATAACCAGTTAAATGGTATAAGATTTATATATACATTCAACTTGGTTTTTCCTCGTAGTCACAGATATAAAAAAATGATTAAAAAATTATTATAACCCCTTTTAAAATAATAATACAAATGAAACAAGTTATTGAGGCATTTTGAAAGAACAACAAAAAGGACCAGTTAAAACCGAGATTTGTTTAGAAAGTAAAAACATTCTTATTTTGAATATACGCTCATTTTGATTTCAAAAAGTTTAATGATTTTTGAATTGTCAGAGAAAGTTATTTGGATAAGGATATTTGAGGTGTTAGAAATGGAGAGTAATGTAAATATCCCCATGATAAAAATGTCACAACCAAAAATTATACGTTTATCAATGAAATGGAAAATTATTATAAATTAATTAATTTAATTAGATTTCATTGATGTATTTAAATTAAATCATTTAATTAAGTCAGTTGAATTAATGACACGGAACATAATTTTAAATTAAATCAAAGTTCATCTTGCGAAATTTTCTTATGACTCTAACATTTGTTGAATTCATTTTATATGAAATGAATTTTAAATAAATAGTCTTAATATTATAATTTTGATGGTTAATAAAGTCATGGCAATCGGTGTTGTAATGCAGGAAGACAGTGAGTCCGATTAAGATGACTGACAATAGAATTTTGGAGAATTAAAAAAAAACTGATCAAAAAACAAAGATTGAATAACGGCATCTGTACTATCAGACGACTAAAAAGTTATTAATCTATATTTATGCATAAAATCCCATTAAAAAAGTTGACTGGATTCATAAATCGTCTATCTTTTTTCCGCATTTAATTTCTGTTTATTTTTTATTAACTTTGCAAATTCCAATTAATTATTTTGTCGCTTAAAATTTGTGTAGTAAGTTTAATAAATTTGTTTAACATTTGTATTATCTAATTACTTCGGTCTGAATCAACTTTTTTGAAACAAACGATTTGTGTTATTTTCAATTTAAACATCTTGTCTTGCGACACTAAATTTTTTTATCGAGTGACGTCTTCACTAAATTCTACACAATAGATAGCTCTGACGATAGTCCTAACTGTTGAGAACAAACCCAAAAGTCTCATCTTATCTCCATATTTATTTCATCGCCACTGAAATGATTTAACAAAAAAAAAAGAAAATTAAAAAATTCCGGAGATCAAAAATTCATCCTTTGACATATTTCAAAGTAATAAAAATGTGTCCAACCAATATTCATAAATTCATAATCCAAGTCCGAAAAAGACGAAGAGTTAAGGAATGTTTGTCAAATATCCTTTTTTTTCTCCTCTCCACTATAATCAAAATAATAATATCAATCTGAGCTTAATAAATAGTTAATAAAAGTGCACTACAAAATTGCATGTTAAATTTAGAAGTTGCAAATTTGTAGGGGGTTTACAGGGAGGGAGTCGTGGGATGGTGGTGGTCCAAGGCAAACCCTAACCGAGGGCATTGCGTAAATTTATATATACTATATATATATAGAGATATAAAAGCGGTGTTAGTCGATCGAGTGGGGCCCGATGCTTTCCTCGTGTGCCCCGGCGATCTAGACAGTCATCGCTCGGACACCGTGTGCTTCTAATCCTGATCGATCACAATGACCGTGTGAATAAACGTGTCGTTAAAAACTGCCAAGTTAAAAGTGATGTGACACCAGGCCATGACTGTGATACCATGACTAAGTGACTGCAACTTGATTGCGCCTTTTGTTTTTTTGTGATAAATTTTGGCATTTTCCGTTTACCTTTCTGGAGCTGTTTCATCTCGGCGAAGATGTTGATGTTGGTGGTTTTATTGGCGCTGGCTTGGCAGACGCATGCCCAGCATGGACCCAGTGCGCTCAGCCGAACGATGCCGGTCTACGCGCTCGCGAGCAACGCTCAACTGCTCAATGACAGCGCCTGTCAACAACAGTTGACCATGTTTAGACACGCCGTCGACGAGAAGAAACTCTGGAGCTTGAGAAGTTAGTCCCAATCACTGAACTGAATCTGAAAACAATCCCAAATTGTTAATTTTTTATTCATAAAAAAAGAATATTTATTGTCAATCAATGACAGTTTTTTGTTTGTTTAAGATTTTTTATTCTATTTGTTTTTTCTTTGCTTTTATTTAATTGAAATAAGTTTTTTTCTTGAAATTGAAAACAAACAGTTACGCATTTTATGAATCTTTCATAATGCAATTGCATACCCAAAAAAGTCGCCTATATGGTTCAATCAGTATACATAAGCATAACATAAAATGCATAATGAAAAAACACGCGGAATTATCGTAAAATATAGGTTACATAAAACACCTTATAAAACAACATTTCGTTTGTTAGGCATCTTAAATAATGCAATTAACGAATGACACCATCGTGAATAAAACTGTACAAAAATGATATTTGAAAAAAAAAAACTTATTTACAAACACAAAAAAATGTCGAATCTCATTTGTTAGTAAACACGAGTTTTCGGTCAATTTTTTGTATTAATTTGTTGTTTTTTGTTTGGTTTTTGCTTGTTTATTTGATTTTCTAATAGATTCGATGTTGAAATCTATTTTATAAATTCGTTGTTTATTAAAAAAATGAAATTATCATGAAAATAATGGATATGTTGACGGTGACTCTGAGATTTCGTCCTACCAGTTTTCAGTTTAACATTTGAAACAAAAACAAACAGAAAAGCGTCCGGTTCCATCATCTTATACATAAGTTTGACTTCAAAATGAGGAAGTCAAGGTCAGCGCGATTCGACCTTGCGAAAGGACACTAGTGTGAACGATCGCTCCGCCATCAAGTGATGGCTTGACATTTGTCTTTATCTTCCAGAAATAATATTACACGAGTCACAAATGAAATTGAAAGTTATGTGAGAAACCTTCTTTTTCAAAATGACAACTCAATCTCGTGCTGTTAATTTTTATAACTTGATTTTACCGTTTGTTTACAGAAAAAATCAAACAGTTATTTTGACAGCAATTTTTTATAAAGCATAATAAAGAGAAATTCAATGTTATTATTTTGATCGTTAAATTTTTTTGCATTTAAAAAAAATAAACAATAAATAATACAATTCAAAAAATTCAAAATTTCAAAATATAAATGATAAAAACTATGAAATGATGTAAACAAAGTAAAAAAGGCTTTGTTTTTTTAGTATTTTGTTTGATATTTTTATAATTAAATGATGTTTATTTAAAATTATTTGTTGTGTGAAATTGTTCTAGCACGCATAATTGCAAACATAAGTAATACGATTATCAGCATCGCGATTGTGGTGGCGGGTGTGAGTCGCGAATTCGGTAGGTAAGATCGACTTTCGCGCGATGTTACACAAGCAACCCGTTTCTCGCCCGGGAGAAAAACCGAGACGAGCCGTGGCCACCACGTGTTGTCCGGCCCGCAATTCGGTCGCTCTTTCCGCGAGCACGTCACGTAATAATGCGCCATCGCTCCGCTATTACGATACCATGGAAAACCACCGCTAAGCGCTGCAAACAATTTCTGACAAAAACTATAACATTTTTATACCGCAACGGTTTTTTTAAACAAAAATGAATCAATTATTTATAAATTTACTCTTCAATTTACTTTTTATTTATTAAAAATAAATTGGCATTTTGGATTATTTATATTTCAATCCCTTTTTAAAAAGTTGATTCGATTGAAGGCGGAAGTTGACCGCGGGTTGAACCTTTGGCCAAGTTCCTGTGTCCAACTTTTATTTATTGACAAATTCATGATAATGATGAGAATGTTTGTATGACATATTCAACGACGGTTAGAATTTGGTTAATAACTAATAAAACTTCAACGCGCTTTTTACTAGTTGGTGTACTATTTTCAGCTATTTTTTACATAATATAAATAATAAATAAACTCTTATAAATTAATAAACATTTACGTTTATTAAAGATGCACAAAACGAAATATTAATTAAAAGATGATATACAAACGGATGGAAGATGCCAAACAATATGGCGGCAATGTCACCCCCCTTTTATCGTTATAGTCATTAGGTGTTATTTTATAATTATTTACCGAAAATAATTATTACATAATCATTTCATAAAAGCTTTCAATGTCTCACTTATTGACTGTTTTTTGGAAACAAAATTTTCGTAGAAATACGACACTGTTGGCGGGCGAGAACTTTTGGTGTCATATTACAATTTGTAAGCAAAACACCAAAGATGGTTTGCCAATATTTCTAAACTATTATTTGATTGTTTAATAAAAAATAAATACACATTGATGTTCAGTAATGATGTCTAATACGAAATATAAATGAACTTATGCGAATTAGCATAAGATTACAGAGATGTAAACGGATATGATGAGCGCCAACAATGGTCGCCATCTACCCCTTTTACCAACTAGTCATTTACTGTTTATAACAATCAATTCTTGCATAAAAATAAATGTGGAAACTTGGGGAAAGTAAACTATGTCATGTAATTGTTGTGTTAAAACAAAATTTTCCTGGAAATATGACGCTAAGGGCGGGCAGAAACTTGTTGGTGTCATGTTACATAATTTGCAAGGAAAACCGATATTTTGCTTTTTTTTCACAACATAAAAGAAAATTTATAATAAAAATGCACGTTCTTGTCACATTGTTGAGTAAAGGGTGTAACAAATACATATAAGGTATGAATAAAAATATTGCATCATGAAAAATCGAATTTTGTCACCCCAATGACGTCACTCGCAATGTTGCTAAACTCTTTTTTATAATTGGATTTTGATTGTTTTATTGGTCACAGACGTTAAAAAAAGATATTAATTGATCGTTATTAAGTTAAGGAGTAGTTTACCCTGAAAAACCAATAAATTTGGAGAACGCTGGCATACGACGTCCGACCCTTACGACCGCCCGCGACCAACTGACACTAACCGTTCATCTCGATGACGTCACGGCGTCGATTTCAAAATTTAAATTTAATTTCTCTTTTTAATTTAATTTTAATTTCTTTCATATTTTACAACAAGAATATGCAATGAGATAAAGGGATAACTGTTCCTAATCTTTTTCTTCTATTCAAATCATAGAGAGCGCAATCATGCAGTAATTGCGCACGGTGACTAAAAAGCGCGCGAAAATTTGAATTCATAATAAATTGATTTCGTATAAAAAATCAGTAAAAAATTATAGACTATAACAAAAATACATAAACAAATTATTGAAACAAATAGTAAAAGAATTGATATTTGTTTTCAGTACTTGACGCAAGTGGTGAGCCAAAACCAGGTTTCGTGTATGGAAACAATTACTGGCTCGGCATTAGAAGTCAATGCTTAGACTCTATGAACCGGGATCGACTTCTCATCGCGGAGGACATCATCGCAAACAATTCCAAGTTCCGAAATCCCGAGGAGGAATACCCGCCTTTCTCTGTCAACTATTTCGTTGCACATTTCAGACACAATAGTACTTTACAGTACCATGTACAGCTACCAAATGAGGCGAGTGTATTTGGTTACAAAAAATGATGTTTGAATTCTGTTATTATTGTTTATTACAATTTCATTTGACATTTATGTAGGACTTGGTGACCTTGGGGTTGTGTTTACCATCATCATGTTCCACCTCCGACATAGGAAAGACGCTGGAGAAGGTCTTTCAAGATCGGACTTTGATGATAAATGAATTATATGACGCTGATTTTCAACTTGTCGAAGTCAGGGATTTGATTGATGATCACGATTGGATCAATGGCAGGCTCATATTCATTGGGTAGTTATATAATTTGTTTTAATTTGTAAATTTGTACAAATAGTTTGTCAGAACAAAATTAATTTGGTTGATTTTAGGTGCATCATCACAGCTTTGTTGGGACTGATGATAGTTGGCACAATTTATGATGTTGCGATCCATCAGAAACGAAAGAGGGCAAAGAAAATGAAAGAGACCCTGGAAAATAACAACCAAACTTCTTTAACTAATGGTAAAGAGAAATTCAATAACCAATTTAATTGTTAACAACTGTTTCAATTAGTTAACAGATGTTTATATTAATTAATAATTCAGATTCAGAAATATTTATTTTGTTTGTACTGACATTATGGTAGGAATCAAGTACACTTTTGAAAACCCGGAAGCAAGTGTCAACAAGATTTACTATCAGCAAAGCACGATTGGCAAAATTCTTCTGTACTTCTCCATTTACACCAACACTAAAATCATCCTTGACACGAAACTCGGAGAAGACTCGGTACCGGCAATCCATGGGCTACGATTTTTGGGCATGATGTGGATCATCATGATACACACGATCTTTTACATGAGCGATTACGCTGGTCAGTTAAATTGACACTGAAAAAATGCCAACTTTTCCTTATATAAATCTTTAGTTTGCTTTGTATTTGTCAATTTTAAACTCCAATTTCTTCAATTTTTATTTATGATTATATTTATATAATATTGTATTTTTATTTTTTCCTTTTCCTTTATTATATACTTTAATATTATTTATATATTCATTTTTTAATAATAATAAAAAAATATAAAAATCAATTGTTTCGATAAAAATTGATTGCATATGATTTTAGATAACAAAACATGGTCTTGGAGAATGTCTGACGGTTTTATGGTACAAATAATAAGCAACTCGACGTTGTCTGTGGACACATTCTTTTTCCTAAGTGGCTTCCTAGTTTCTTACATGTATCTGAAGAGCCTTAATGGCAAGAAGGAAAGCAAACCAGTCAATTACGGCAGAAAAGTAGGAGAATTTGTGGTGTCGGTTCTACGACGATTCATTCGGTAAAATTCAGTCAATGAAATTCAGTAATTTTTATTTTTTGCAACTGAATTATGATTTTCAAAAATAAATGTGCGTTTTTTTTTCAGATTGACTCCTGCATATATGATGACAATAGGAATTGTCGAACTAAACTCTGGCTTTTACGCAAAGACCTCGCAATTTTATATGACTGAGAGAGCACACGACGTTTGTGCGAAATATTGGTGGAGAAACATTTTGTATATTAATAATCTTTTTGGAAGAGACACTATGGTACTATTTTTTAAAAATAACAAAGTAAAAATATATCAAAATATGAAAATTGTTTAAAGAATTTAATAAGTTTAATTAATTTTTTAGTGCATGTCTTGGAGCTGGTATCTTTCAAACGACATGCAATTTTTCATAATTGGAACATTTTTACTAATCCTATCATCAGTGTAAGTTCAAATTTTTCATTTAAAATTCAGAATTCAATTAAATTAACCCAATAAACTATTTACAGTTGTTTAAATTTCATTCAATTTTTTCCAGGTGGTTTTACCTGTCAGTATTTATACTTTTACTACTACTAGTTGGTTCGATAATGGCAACTGGTATTATTTCATATATGAATAACTACATACCCACGTAAGAAATTCTTACAAATTTTTGTTGATAATATTTTTTTTTATCAATACCAATCATTTATTTTTGTTTGCCTTTTCTCAGATTAGACGAACAGTATAGAATGCTAGACGTTTTGTATGACCCGCCTTGGACCAGAATAGGACCATACATCATTGGGATGATGACCGCTTACATAATAATAAAACTCAATAATAGATTACATCTGCATAAAGTACTGATTTGTTCAAATCACCTGCTAATTTTTGCACACTCAAAAGATTGGCATTTCAAATGACTTGTGCAATCTGAGATAAACAATTTTTTATTTCAGGCGGCAATCGCTGTAGTGTGGCTTCTGAACAGTTGTTTGAATGTGTTGGTTCTTTTCGGTTTGGCCGACAGGAATATCTCCGTTGTGGCTGCAGCTTTTTATGTTGCATTCAGTCGTACACTCTGGGCCATAAGCATAGCCTGGATTCTGATTGCATGCTGCACAAATAACGGAGGTACACCACCAATTTCTTAATAACTGTTGAAAAATATTTATCCATTTATTAAACTTTAGTTTTTTAAAACTGAAAAATTATTCCTACAGGATTCATCAGCAAGATACTTACCTTCAAAGGATGGGTACCTCTTAGTAGGCTGACATACTGTGCTTACCTTCTCAATCCTTTTATTATAAATTCAGTGTATCTACATGCTGAAACGAGCTCGCACATAGATTTTCTGAAAAATGTAAGCAAAAGTGAAATAGTAATTCAAAATATAAAAGTTTGTGTAAAATCTAAAATGATAATGTTTTTACTTTCAGGGTTCTATATTTTTGGGCAACTTTGTATCGACGTACTGTTGCGCCTACGCCCTGTCCTTGATGTTGGAAACACCGACCGTGCTTCTGATGCGGTGGATTGTAAATCGTGCGCAAAATCGATGAAGCTCGTCGAATAGTCATCTAGATTTCATGTACATTCAAATCGTGTAATAGTTACTAGCGCGTTAAGTAATTCATAAATAAAATATTTTTTTGTACAAAGTAAAAAAAGCTTGTTCTCATTGGTTCATTCACAGTTCGTTTATTTTTATAAAAAATAATAAATTACATATAATTTATCGCTCGCACTTCACACTTTGAGTAAAATTACACACCTTCTGTTCAGTCTCTCACACGTAAAAACTCAAATGTTCAGGGATGAAAAAAATTGTCTTATGCCAAACTAAATAAACTACAATACCACTATTGGTACCGGACTTGAACTTTCACACTCAAGCAAAATATCTTGATTCTGTACACAACAAATACTTTCGTCCTTTCTTTTTTATATACACTGCAAAACTTGGCACCTGTACGATTTTCTTAAAAATATGCACATTCGTTTCATTTTTATTAGTCGATCGATTGGCTCAAATCGATATATATATATATACTCATTATAAACAACTCGATTCAATTATTCTTATGACGTAATTCTGGAATTTACAATGCAAAATGAATTTGAAATAAAACTACAAAATGATACATCTGACTTAAAACTACCATTCGCAAAGTTATTTGAAAATTGTACAGCTGCCGAGTTATGATTATAGATTGAGTGGATCAGAAACTGTGTCTCAATTTGAATATCGAGTTCGATGAAAGAGCTGATTTCTCATCGATCGGTTTTCAGTCGGATTAAAAAATCTCGTCTGGGTCCTCGGGCTATGAGTTCACCGGCGAGTGTAACCTGGGTGTGGCTGCAGATAGCGAGCGATTCGCCCGCGAAGCCTGCTCACGACGACATTCTTCTACTTGCTTCACTAGCTGCTCTTTGAGTACCAGAAGTTCTCGGGTGCGCTGATATACCGGATCCTGAAACAATTTTTCAATTAGAAATTAAAACGTTTAACAAATAATTTAAAAGATAAAAATTGGTATCCTAAAAATACGAACCTGTTGTCTCATACTAGGATTCCATCTACAGTAAAGGCCTTTCCACGGTTTAATATATCTCATGCTGGCAATTGGCATCAAGACAAATTGATGCTGACTCGCTCTGTACAGAGGGTTTCGGTACATCGACATCTGACTATTGATGTACGACCATAAAGACACTGTTCTCTCTTTAACTTTTTCTTTTACCCTCTCACGTTCACTAAAACCAAATAATAGGTAAGTAAATTTTGTGCAACTGTTGATTTTATTTCAGTTCCATGCTTGTGTGTTTTTTTTTTTTTATTTTAATTCATAGTAAGAATTTAAAAATACAAACCTATTGTATAAAAATGTACCAAAGCGACACGAGTATAAATGATCCAAAATGGTAATAAGGAATTGTTCGTTGAATTGAAAGGCATTTGGAAATTGCAGCGTGATTTGCCATACGCAGTCAATAAATTGTAAGAAAACAGGTGAGCGGTCAGCGTCGCTATGATTTACATCTCCGTGACCGATTCTCTGTAAAAATGTAACAATTGTTTTAAATCAATAAAAAGTCTTCTGAAACTGAAAAATATGATTACACACCTGCTGAAACTTGTGTCCAAAACTCAGCCATTCTTTTTCTATTAGCACTTCAAATCCTTTAATTGTTCTGTAGTATGGGTCCAACATTAATAGGGCCAGTGCTGTTAGCTGTTAAAAAACATCAGTTATAAAAAATTCAGGATATAAGTGCAACTAAAGATTTTCTAATGTAAACACCTTACCTGAGCCGTTCTGTCCCAACCATCAGAACAGTGCACTAAAACTGATGTCTTGTGATTTTCAACTTTGTCGACAATTTTAACAGCCCCAGCCAGGATAGTTTTGATATGTTTCAACCAAAATGTTGATTCTATACCAGAAAGCCATCGCGATTCTTCTATCGTTGGGAAACATAATTCTAAAGAACAAATAGATTTTATGTAAAAACAAATAAATAAATTTTGTAAGATATAAATTTATTTCTTTAAATTTAAACTTCCCCACCTCTTAATTTTCTTAAACTCTCTCTCATCACATGAATATTATGTATGTCCAAAAAAATAAGCTCCGCATTTGGATAAGCATCCTCGCTCTCATAGCCACCATTTTTGGCCTTGTTGGCAATCGCATTAGCCAGTGGTCTTGCATCCATGATGAATAATTTATGGCTTTGAGCGTTAGCGTCCATTATCAGCTGGACGTATCGCTCGTCCTCACGGCTTCTGCGACCACCCACTCCAACCTGCGGTTGGGCACACCTCGTTATTGTCGCCTGACTTTCTGGATGTATCCATGACAAAACTGGCAACCTCCCTTTACACCTGAACGTAGCTGATGCCGCAAGATCCTCGTCTTTAGCTGCCACCGGAACTGCCCAAACTCCCGGATAACTATCACAGATCGAATAGTCATCGTTGATTTTTGTGATTTTCCACATATCGTTGTTTATTCCCTGAAAAATAATGATTAAATAAATTTTTAAATCGTATCACACAAATTTCAAAAAAGAATTTCAAAAATAATCAAAAGAAAGGTGAAATTTAGGTAATTGATTATTTACCATTCTTTTTAATTCGGCAATAGGTTCATAAACATTCCAACCATTTTCCAGAAAAATTTCTGAATACTTGAAAGCAAACAGCGGCAGATCATGCGACAGAGGGAAGGAATATTTTTGAAGTTTTTCGAAGACGTTTCTTCTCGAGTGGTTCTCTTGTTTGTGAGCGAAGCGCAAATTGCGCACATCCTTGCAAAATATTTCGATACCATATGAATTTTCACCGCGGCTCATTGCTCCGCCGACTTTTTCAATCCGACTCACAGCTCCCAGGGGCATCTCGATGATATACGGAGGCTCCCGTTCAATGCTCCGAAAGTGGAGCTTGTAATTTGTCACTGTGAGGACTCCGCGAGTTGGACCTGAGTATGGGCACAAATAGGTGACGTCACGGGCAATCCCATGGACTTCTTCACCGTTGAAAAGAGGTGGTCCTGCATCGCCAACTAAATTCTAAAAGAAATATTTAAAATTTAAGAATTTAAAAATTAACAAACTGAAAAATAATACAAATTTATTTCAGTTTGAATTGGAGTGACTAGAAGGGTTAAGAAATAAAGTTCGCTAAAATTAAAGTGAAACCAACAGTATACAAATTCTACGTGATGAAATAAAAAGTATAAACCAAAAATGGTGGTTTAAAATTATTATATTGATTTACCGGATTGACAATGTTCTGATTTTCTTTTTTCGTTTCTAATGCTGAAATAATATTGTTATCCGTCGAGGTCGAGCTCGAGGAAAAACTTTTTGAATGAGATCCCTTCTCCCAACTTTCCTGAGAATTTCATTTAAAATAATGCATTTTCAAATTATTTCGTTTTCGTATTATACTATTTTAGAATTCAGTTTTAACTGTTTAGAATGCTAAATTTAAAAAAATTACCGATTCCTGGCCAATTTTAGAATTTAAGGAGCTGCTTTTGCTGTCAGAGTCCAGGGAATCACAACTGGCGTTTTTTGAGCTGCTCTGGTCCATGATTGAAAGCTTCAAACTCAAATTCGGCTTTTGTTATATAAAACAATTATTAAGTAATTCTGAAACAATAAATTAAAAATGACAACAATTTGTTCGTCATTAAAATGTTGTAACATGTGACAATTTTTCATTGGTCAATTTTTTGTTTACAATTTTTGTTTAAAAAAATTTCAATGAAACTGAATAATTTTCAGGACAAAAAAAACTGTTTCAAAGAAACGACCTGACAATTACATTTCAGTCTGTAAATTATTAAAATTTGTATTCACTAAAAGTAGAAAATTAACTTTTTGGCAATTAAAATTATAAATCTAACCTAAAATAAATGTCAGTTGAATAAACAAAGGACAATTTCTACCAGAGTAAAATCAAAGCCTTTGATTATTCCTAATGAAAAATTTTTTGAAAGTTAAAAAGAAGTGCAACCGAAACAACAAACAAAACGACTAAATCGCATTGAAAGCAGATTCGCACGGCGATTAGTGCCACGCCCCAGAAACCCATAAAAAAGAGACAATTCCCCATCTGTGAGCGCACTTTTTCAATCAAATTCCAGCTCGAGATCTGTCAGACCAAAGTACTCACCGCTTTTTGCCAATCAAATTGCAAAACTTGCTTTACGTCAAAAAATCTTATCAAAATTTATGTTTGACAGTCGCTGCCATTTTGTTTGATAACACCGATAGGTGGCACTGTTGAGCCCCCAGATTACAGCGCCACCTGTCCTCTGAAAAAAAAACAGCCTCCTCTCTCAAACTCCATTTCCATGAAAACAAGTTTCAACCCGCTTCCTCATTCTTACAAAATTTTTAAATAAAATTTTTCCAAATTTCACATAACCTCAAAAAGTTTGCTTGCTTATCGCATTGCATCCTAACCTATAAGGCGACGGGTTTAGTTGGTAAAAAAACGGGTTTTTCGGGTTCCCGCCAAAGCCGTTGCACGAGCCAATAAGCGGGCGCGTTGTTTTTGCCGTTCGATTGTCAATATCGATAGTTGACTCGGAGCAACGTTCCGTGGGCGCTGCGATCCATTCGTTCGGTGTGCTGGGAACAGAAACGATGGCCGTAACCGACCTCGAGCAGTTTCAGCAGCTGCTGACCACGCTGCTCAACAACGACAATGATACCCGGGCACGCGCCGAGGTAAGTACCAACTTTCACAAACCCACCGGGCGCCCCACGATGCCCGCTCAAGTCGCGCTTTTACGACGACGGTTCGAGCACGTTGCCAACGTGTTGTCACAGCGGATCTTCCCTGTGGCGTCACCTGCGTGACCACGTTTCCCTCGTCGAGACACTTTTACAAAAACCATCCTGATGTTTAAAAAATAACCCAAAAAATTATTCAAAATTTTTTTTTATTGTTACCTCACCAGGCTTACCCTGCTCTTCGTTCTCGTTTTTCTCACTTTTTGTACGCCTAGTTTTGGCCAGTTTCATCAGGAAACAGTGCTGACGCACCTCCCCTGACTAAGAGGAAAAGAATCCCACGAATTTTTGTTGGTTAGGTTTATGTCAATTTTCTTCCTTTTTTATTTTGTTATTGTTATTATTTTTGTTACAAAACGTTTATTTTTATTCATCTTCCATCTGGGAAACATAGATTTTCTTTGTCCTCATTTTTGTTGGCATTTTTTTTTGCTTAAAACTGTAGTATTGTATGATAAATTTAGTTAGGTTAGATTTAGAAGACAATTATTTTTATTTTCTGGCAACGTGCTCCAAATGTTGCTGGTACATAAGTATAGGAAACGTCGAATCATTTTTTGCTTTCTCAGAGATTGGATTTTTTTTTTTCGTTTAAAAAAACGGTTGCACATTTTTATTGTTTACTTTTCAATAACCAATTGGATTAAAGTTACAGTTTAAAAAATATTTAAATGAAAAAATCAAAATTTTTATAGTTTCTTTTATAGATCATACATTTTGTTCAGGTAGATCTGAACTCGAGTATTTGTCTCGCATATTAAGTACTTGAGTCAACACTTGAATTAAAAATGCTTTCGCATTCTTCGTGCTTGATTGAACTTGGAAATAAAAATGTTAATCAATTGTTCAAAATTGTTTAGCGACGATCATTTTTGTTCAATTACTTCCCTTAATTGTTAAACCATTTTCTTATCATTTTATTTTTGAAACAATTTTTTTTTTCGAATTTCAGTTTGAATGTTGGTTTTTTAATTGTTAATTAATTTGTAAATTTTTATGATTTTAGGAAGCTTACAATAATCTTCCAACAGAAACCAGGGTGGAATATCTGTTACAGTTCATCTGCAATGCATCTCTTTCAGAGGAGATGCGAAATATGGCAGCGGTGTTGCTACGCCGACTGTTTGCGTCGGAATTCATGCAGTTTTATCCGAAGGTATCAAGAAAAAACTACAAAAACTCGATTAATCTTTTCAGCTGAAAAAAACACGAATTACATAATTTATCGTCGACAAATAAATAGAGATCAAGATTAAATCCTAAAAATAATTGACGATACTACAAGTTGTTGAAAACCAACTGAATTAAGATTTCAAAGAATAATTTTTAGTTTTTAAAATGACGAATCATTGACTGAAATCTTGCAACGTCATAGAAATTTAAAAACGATGATTCTAACTTTTTTGATAATTATTTTTTGGCTTCTTTTTGCTACAGTTTTAGAATTGAAAATATATTATAGTGAACCAGTTAATAATTTTCTTTAACTTGTACAGCTCCCACCAATGGCTCAGGCTCAGCTGAAGGAACAAATACTTCTGTCTGTTCAAAACGAACAGAAGGACATGATAAGACGCAAAGTATGCGAGGTGGCGTCAGAAGTGGCTCGAAATCTGATTGACGAGGAAGGTAATAATCAGTGGCCGGAATTTCTGCAGTTCCTTTTCCGATGCGCCAACAGCACGGTGCCGGCACTTAAAGAAAGCGCTTTGCGAATGTTTACGTAAGTTTGTGAACACTGTAATTGAATTTGCTTTTGAATTAACTTTCCGCCACGTGATAGCGGAGACTAGTTCACAAAGTTAATTAATTTTTTTTTTTTTAATTAAAGTAACCGTTGTTTTTCAACAGTTCCATCCCCGGTGTTTTTGGAAACCAGCAAGCCAATTACTTGGATTTGATTAAACAGATGCTTCACCAGTCCATCATGGATGCTGAAAATTACGAGGTGAATCATAGATCTAAAGGAAAACTTTTTTTTTTTTCGTCCCGAGGGAGAGAGATACACGAAACAGCGCTGTAACGTTAATTCGTCACAAACTCTCCCGAGATGAAAAGAGCTTTCTGATGACTGTAAATTGTCAAGTTTTAGTTTGCAGACAGATACGGAGCTGACAACAGTCAAATGAAAAATTAAAAGCTATGCGTAATTCAGTAGGAACGCGATGCTGATTGTTCGCCTTTCATTTTAGGTTCGGTTCCAAGCAGTGAGGGCAATTGGAGCATTCATTGTTCTTCATGACAAAGAGACGAACATCCAGAAGCATTTCTCGGAACTGCTTCCAGCAATGATTACTGTGACGATGCAGTCGGTGGAGAAACAGGACGACAACGCTTTGCTCCGAGTGCTCATAGAGCTGGGCGAAAGCGCGCCTAAGTTTTTGCGCCCACAGCTGGACAGCATCATGGAGATGTGTATGAAGATCTTCTCCAACACCGAGATCGAGGACTCGTGGCGACACATGGCACTTGAAGTGCTGGTCACGTTGGCCGAGACTGCTCCAGCGATGGTGCGCAAAGTAGGCGGAAAGTACATCGCCACTCTGGTCCACATGGTTTTGAAAATGATGACGGATCTGGAGGACGATGAGAATTGGGCCTTCATTGACGAAGTCGTTGATGAGGACAGCGATAGCAACTGCGTCGTCGCTGAAAGTGCCCTGGACAGGCTGGCCTGTGGTCTTGGAGGCAGAACCATGTTGCCACATATTATCGAAAATATCCCGGTCATGCTGAACAATCCATCTTGGAAAGAAAGGTGAGCAAGGATTGTATACTTCATAATCAAAGTCCACAGAAAGTCAGCAATTAAATTCGATCCAGTTCGTTTAAAAGCGTTACATCTGTGGAAAAGTAACTTGGCAAAACCAATTCCTATTTCCGCTGTTGTTTTAACAGTCGGGATGTCGGGATCTTTGTCATGAGTTTCTGAGAGTTGACTTGGTCTGTTTTTTTTTTAGATGAAGTCTTAGTCACGAAACAAACAGTTCTATTTGTTTAAGCGATTGAGTTGTTTATTGAGTGAATTTGTCTGGTTAAATGAATCTGTTGAATAAATTGTATTGTTCGATAATTACAGGCATGCGGCTTTGATGGCAATCTCAGCTGTTGGCGAAGGTTGTCACAAACAGATGGAAGCTTTCTTGCCCCAGATTATGGACACAGTGATCAATTTCTTTAGCGATCCAGTGAGTGCAGATCCGTTTGGTTTAATTTTTGTTTGTTCCACGGACTAGTGTCAGCTTTCATGTTTCCAGAACTCGAAAGCAATTTTTGCGTGGAATATTAAATTCATCAAGATAAACACAGATTCTTACTATCGTTTTGATAAGGGAATTGTGTCTCTTGATGAATGGTTTCTAAGAGTTGACTGAATTTTTGTTTTCTGCAATTTGGTTATAGTTAAGAAACAAACATTCTAAATTAAATTTCATTACGTTTTGTTCAAACTACCGCCTGATAAAATTTTGTGACTTTATAATTTTGAAACTATGATTTATTTTTTAATTTTATGATTTTGTATAACAGCATCCACGCGTGAGATTCGCAGCCTGCAATGCTGTCGGACAAATGTCGACAGATTTTGCTCCAGTGTTTGAGAAAAAATTCCATGACAAGGTTATCCCAGGTTTACTAATGGTGCTAAATGATAACGAAAATCCGCGAGTTCAGGCTCACGCTGGCGCTGCTCTCGTAAACTTCAGCGAAGACTGTCCGAAACAAATCTTAACACCTTATCTCGATGCCATCATGGGCAAACTAGAATACATCTTATCCGCCAAGTTCCAAGAACTTTTGGAAAAAGGAACGAAACTTGTTTTGGAGCAGGTACAAAAGCAATTTTGATATTATCACTTTTCCCCAATAATCATCTCGATGGGTTTGACAAGATTTTTTTAAATTGATTGTTTGTAAAATCTTTCAGGTTGTAACGACAATTGCATCTGTGGCTGATACTTGTGAGGAACAATTTATTAATTATTACGACAAATTAGTTCCTTGTTTGAAGTACATCATCCAGAACGGAAATTCAGATGAACATAAACTAATGAGGGGAAAAGCTATAGAGTGTGTTACCCTCATTGGTTTGGCTGTAGGATCGGAAAAGGTAAAAAAAGTGAAGGGAATAAAATCATCACTCAGGAACGATAAGATTAACTCATTGAAAATTTTTGTTTAGTTCCGTGCTGATGCAGAAGAAATCATGGCTATGCTCTTGAAAACCTACGAAGAACAAGAGGTACGTGATGACGATCCACAGGTCAGTTATATGATCTCTGCTTGGACACGTATCTGCAAAGTCCTGGGCAAAGATTTTGAAAAGTACTTGCCCATGGTTATGGGTCCGGTCCTACAAACAGCCGCTATGAAACCCGAAGTGGCCCTGCTAGACAACGAAGATATGGAAGACGTTGAACAGGATGTCGACTGGCAGTTTGTTTCTCTTGGGGAACAACAGAATTTCGGCATCAAAACGTCAGGCCTAGAGGACAAGGCGACTGCTTGTGAGATGCTCGTCTGCTACGCCAGAGAACTCAAGGAAGGTTTCGCCAATTACGCCGAGGAGGTTGTTAAGCTCATGGTACCAATGCTGAAATTTTATTTCCACGATGGCGTGAGATCAGCTGCTGCACAGAGTTTGCCTTGTTTATTAGAATGTGCGAAGATAAAAGGTTTGTTGCTAAAAGGTTCAAATGATTTGAAATGAAAAATAAGAATGTTGAGACCGCCAGATTGGTAACTGAAAATAATTTCTTTTTGCAGGACCACAATACGTGGAGGGAATGTGGGCCTACATCTGTTCAGATTTGTTACGAGCCATCGAATCGGAACCCGAATCCGAAGTACTGTATGAACTTTTGTTCTCACTTGCGAAATGCATCGAGACTCTTGGTGCAGGTTGTATGAGCACCGAGTACATGACGGAGATGTTGAAAATTTTGGACAAACATTTGAATGTGTACTTTGAGAAAGCTGTTGAACGGTTGGAGAAACGCGAAGACGAAGATTATGACGAGGTAAACTTTTGGGTGGTCCATTCTTTCTTTCTACGTTTGTAACTTCGGCTACAGCTCAATATTTGTGTACGATTTTTTTAGGTTGTTGAAGAACAATTGGCCTATGAAGATGGCGAGGATCTGCATACCCTAAGCAAGATAGCCGATGTGCTTCATGCACTTTTCCTCACACACAAGACCGCATTCTTTCCTTACTTCGATCAAATCTGCGGCCATTTCGTCAAACTCATGGCACCGGAAAGACCGTGGTCCGACCATCAGTGGGCGCTCTGCGTCTTCGACGACGTCATCGAATTCGGTGGACCTGACTGCGTCAAGTATCAGGATTACTTCCTAAGACCCATGGTGCAATACATCACAGACAAATCGCCAGAAGTGAGGCAAGCTGCAGCTTACGGCTGTGGCGCTTTAGCACAGTTCGGTGGTGACGGTTTCGCGCAAGCTTGCGCCGAAGCGATGCCCAGATTGATGGAAGTTATCGCGAATCAAGATTCCAGATCGGCAGAAAACGTTTTCCCCACTGAGAATGCTATCTCGGCAGTCACGAAAATTTTGAAATACAACAACAAAGCTATCAATATTGACGAAATTCTGCCACACTGGTAATTTGTCATTTTTCTATCAAAGTTAATGTTCAAACCTTCCACAGGAAGTCAGCATTCATGTTTCTTATTTTTGAACGTGAAGGCGTTACACTTGTGGAAAAGAAATTTAACAAAGATCCAATCCTCGTTCTGTTGTATTAACAGTTGTGGGATTGTGAACTTTCGTTAATCGTTTTTTTGATATATTGATCTTGCTTAATTCGGGCATGATCTTGAATAAGAAACATACAAATTTTTTCAATTCTGTAAATTAATTTTTTTTCGTTGTATTTTATGAAATAAGAAAAAAGTTAAACAAAGATGATTTTTGTATTTCAGGCTTCACTGGCTTCCCGTTTATGAAGACGTTGATGAAGCACATCATGTATATGGATACCTCTGTGATTTGATAGAAGCGAACCATCCGATTGTGTTAGGCCCAAATAACACTAATTTGCCTCGATTAATAACCATCTTTGCTGAAGCTATTCACAAAGAAGCAGTCCCTACTGATCATCCGGTTATGGCCAGAATTCTTAGCATTGTTAGACAAATACAGGTACATTTTTAGTTTTTAAAGCTATAAAATTTATAGTAATTTATAGTACGTTTTTTTTTTTTTTTTCAAATAACTAATTTATTCTTTGATTTTAGAGTAACGAATCAATGTTCCAAGCTTGCTTGAGCGGACTTTCGCCAGAACAACTGCAGGCACTCCACGAGGCACTCAGCACACAACCGCAATCCAGCAACTGAGTTTGAAACTCTATCTAAAACACGAAAAAAATTGAATAAAATATCAATTGTTACTGACTAAACACTTGTTAATGACGTCAATAATGGAAAAAAAGTTGAAAAAACATTAAAAAGGAAGAGGACATAAAAAGAATCAAAGTTTAGGTAGACGTCATTTCTACCTACGGATCGTTCATTCGTCAAAGCGTAACTTGGTCTCTGATTACAAACGTCTTGAAAAGTTCTGAACTTGAATCATAAAAATAATGACACGACCTTTTAACTCGACCAAATAATTAGTCTGCGCTGACTATCATGACTTGTTTTTCTCATCGTTCATATTCGTCGTTGTAAACTTGCGCGGCCTTGCGTTGGCCATCCAAAAATGAAAAGAAAAGAAATAAAACAGAAAAAAGTATTATGTACATATGAACGCAATTTGTGGAAACTTGTCCACCGTTTGAAAATTGTTTCACAACGCAAGGTAACGTCATTTGGCGATTTTCAGATCTGTAGATGAATCGTAATAGAACCGGAACATGAAAACGGATGAAACTGAGACGAAAATTGTTAATCGAAATAGTAGCTTTAACGACTGTTATACATCGCGTCTGAATCGCAACGTCAAACGTAAGGCATGAAGAGAGAAAAGAGAGAAAAAAAATTTTATATGTATTTTCTACTATTTTTTAAAATCTCATTTTTTATAGACAAATTTACTTTGGATTCCCAGTTTTGCAACTGTTGGTCGATTGGGTGTACTTTTTAATGAAGTAAATTGATTATTGTGCAAAGCAATGAAAAAGTTTCAATCATTCGGTGTTTCACTTTTCTCAAAACTCAGAAAATGATCCCCCTTGTTTATTTCACACAGTTTTTTTATTCTTATTTATTTATGTTGAATAGATATAGCAATTGTGGCTCACAATGTATTGAACACCAATTTTCTCGGTTTGCAGCATGAACGATCTGTTTGACTGAATCATTTCTTTGTACATACGGTATTGTTTCTCGATAGATAAACAGAGATATTTTTAAAACTCAAAACAAAGAAAATTAGAAAAAAAGTTGAACGAATGAAGTTGAATTCAAAACTGAGAGACTGCCTCGTTGAAATAGAAAAACCCGTTACTTACGACTTGCTCACGTCCAACGAACGCAACATTTCGGATTGTTTATGCCGTCGTAAGAAGTTGAAAATTTTTGCAACAAAAAAACGAAATATAATAACCCAAGCGCTATTGAGCATAATAAGGAAATATATAAATTTAAGATTATATAGAGTTTATTTTAAAATTATTATTCAATTCAAATAAATCTCAGCTTTGTAATAAAAAAACTGAGCTTCTTCAATCCTTTCCCTTTTTATTTGCAATCAAAATTAAATATAAGTTAATAAATGAATAACAAAACAATGATATTGAAATATACAAATATTATCTAAATACGGTAACTTTACTTTTAACAGTAAATTTTGTTAATTTAAAATTATTATTATTGTTAGATTAAAATTAATATATTTTTTGATGCATGTTGGGGTGATCAAAATGGTGTTTTTTTTTAACTTGCTCGTAAACACGTAAATCTAATAAAAAAACGTTATAAGAAAGAGGGATGCGACAAAGGGAGAAGTTGTAAATAATACCGAGGTCACCACAATATCACCACAAAATATTATTTGTTTTAATTTTTTTAGTAAAAAAATTCTGATGTTGGAGATCTGCAAAAAATTGATATTGTAAATAAAAAAATCAACGACATAAAATGTAATTTGATATTTATTTGTTTTGTTTTTATAATATTTGCGAGTTGTTTCGCTTTTCTACGAATTCAGCGTATCAAATAACAGAAAAAAACATTTTCCAAGAAAAAATTGCTACAATCAACAAGGCACCAAAATAATTTTTCACTTTATTTGAACTTGACTTTTGATCAATAATGTCAACAATGTTATTTTGCTGCTTGATCAATGTTATTATTTGTATATATATAGCAAAGAAATTTCGCGAAAATTTTAATGAGAAAAACATCGAATTCGGCGTATTCGTATCATATTCAATCAAGATGGCGCTACCGGCAAACTCGAGTTTTCCGCCGAAATCTAAACCGGAATGTTTTACGGGACAAAAATCAAATTCAAACGTGCAAACTGAACTATTGTTACTTCATTTTATTATTTATAAGTCCAATAAATATAAAGTAATTGCAATGGTGACGAAGATTAAGTAAATAGTGTAAAGTGAAATACAACAACATTTTGCAAACGAGTTCAGACGTGTCGGACTAGTTAGATGTAGACAAGTTTGCAGATGTATCCGAACAACTTTGACAGCGTATTAGAGACGACCTTGATGGCTAGCTGAAGGTGACCGTAGGATGCATCGTTGGAAAACAGATCGCAACGAGGGATCATCGAAAAAAAGGTTTGTTTTAAATTGCGCCGATCTGCATCGTTTGGATCACCGAACTGAGTGAGTTTTACAAATAAAAAATCATTATTTTGAATCTTTTATAGTCTATCAAATTGTTTTGAATGTTTTGTTTAGTTTTTTATTTCATTGTTTTTTATATTTGTTCTTCTTTTTTATGGATATATTTATATTTTTTGTTTATTCGCTGCTACATTGTCATAATGTTTTCAAGACAAGTTGTTGTTTTATTAACCATCAACTTAAAATGTCGCATAAAAGATTGTTCGGAAACATCTGTTTTGATGTTCAAACAAGCAGCATGTTCGTGACGTCACTTGTTGATCTGACAGCTGGTTTGTTGGACTGCGATCATGCGCAATGAGACGTCCGTATTAGTAACCCTTCAACTTTTCGCGTTGAATAATTGACAGCAAATAAATAGAGAAAAGAGTGTAGAGACCGCGTTTGGCTCACTTTGTGCAGTGTTGTCATACTAACTTGGCTATAATTTTAACCTAACAACGTTTTTTGCAAACATTTCTATGGCCAGTTGAAAGCAAACAACAGATTAGATTAAGTTATCAATACGACAGTTTGACAAGTATTGTTCATAACCTTTTTCCAATTGTTATGTTGATTGTTGATCCAACTTGACAATCGTTAACAAAACTGCGTAGTGATGGGCAACGGAAAAAGTGCTCCGAGTGGGCTGGAGATCGACAAAAAGGCTGTCGAGATAACAGATTTTTGGATGCACTACAGTGCCACTGTCCCGGGTCTTAATCCACAAAATCTGTCACTTTTTATCAGCGAGCCTTCTTTACATTCTGCCGCCAATTTTGGAAAGCCCTCGCCGTTGGAAAGTGCCGCTAAGGTAAAGTGAACGAACGTGAAAAAAAAGATATACAATTTAAAATAATTTCACCTATAGGAAAAGATAAGTATGCATTTTTATTATAATAAAAGGAATTGAATCAACGGTATATACATACATTTACATCATAACCTTGTATATACATCCTTATTGATTGAGCTCTATAAACTATTTTCTTATAATTTTATACCAGTCATATTTTGTTCTACTTTACCGACAATATTATAATTTATTTATTCTATTTCAGAATTTTATGCTGTACAGACATCCTTGTATATTGAAATATATAACGTCATGGTCAAAAGGCAGCAAATTTTATTTGGCAACAGAGGAGGTGTGTCCACTGGTGCAGGTGATATCGTCCCAATCGGCACTTCAAATTTGTGTCGGCCTACACAGTGTACTTCGCGCCCTTCTGTTCCTACACGAAAAAGCCTTATGTTCACATAACAGTTTGACGATAAGCTCCATCTATGTAACAAACGAAGGATCCTGGAGACTCGGAGGATTGGAATATCTGTGCACATTTAAAAATCTTAGCGAGAATTATTTAAAGAAAATCAGAAGAACATATACAGATGAAGATTTGATGCTGATTAGTGAGGATTCATCTGCTATTGATAGAAAAGCATTTATTACTCTTGCGGATCAAGTTTTGAAACAGCAGGACACAGGTGACGGTTTAGTTTATAAAATTGGTATTGAACGATAACTTTTAAATTAATTTTAACCAACTGCAAACTTTTTGCAGAAGATGTTCCTGGATTGGTGGAATTCAAACAGATTTGTGCTCAGCAGCTGAAAATCGCGTCGAACTCTTTGGAACCATCACTCAGTTCTTTGCTGTATCACCCTTTCTTCACGCACGATTTTATAAAGATATACTCATTCCTGATGGAATTGCCATTGAAAAATGAAAATGAAAGGGAAGAATTCTTTTCGTAAGTGCAAAAAAAAACATTATCTGAATTCAATCAAGTTAATTGTAGAGAAAACTAGATTGTCGTTAAAGTTTCTATTGGAGATACTGAAAGTATTGTATGTTTTCAAATTAGAAATCTAGTTATGCAACTGAAATCGTTCCCAGAGAAGGTTGTGGCAGAGCAGATGGGAAAGTTATTGTTGTCACGAATGGTACTACTGGATAGTACAGCTCAAGTAAAATTGTTGCCTTTCGTATTGTCTCCTAAACGTAAGGAATTATCAGGTTCAAAAAGTATGTAGCACCCGGGTATTAGAAGTACACTTCATTTGAATATTTTTAGTTTATAATTTAATTTATCTTATAGTACATTTATTTTAGTTTATAATTATAAAATTTGTTGCATAATGGTTAATGTATAATAGTTTCTTTTTAATAGATTATTCATTTAATTTAAATTTTTTAGGTGATGAAGATGAGACCGGGCTTTTCAATAGATCAACATTCGAGACCTATCTTGCTCCTAAACTAATTCAGATGTTCTCAGTCCGCGATGTCTCCATCCGATTAATACTTCTCTCTCATCTAAAGTCTTTTGTGCACGCATTTGACACAGAAGATCTCAAGGGTTGCATCTTGCCAGAGCTTCTCGTTGGAGTGAAGGACACCGACGACAGTCTAGTTAGCACAACGCTCCGGGCTTTAGCAGACCTGGTGCCCATTTTAGGTTCGGCCGCAGTCATAGGCGGCAAACGGGCCCGACTTTTTACAGACGGGCGACCGAAAAAACTTGATTGTCATCCAAAAAAAAACGACAATTCTCGTTCCGTTACCGACGTCTTGACTGGGACGAGTGTTAGTCCGGCCTTGAGGTTGCCGGAAAGACCTTCTCCAGATGGCGGCGAAGACAAATCCGAGAGCAACTTGGACTTCACGGAGGAGGAGAACAACTGGTCTGATTGGGAGACACAGGAAGTGAAAAATCAGCCAAAAGATGAATGCATCTTCGATGAGATTCCAGTACCTGTGAAGACGATCAGCCAAGTCGAAAGAATCGCGCTGCCAAAAAAGTTTATCATCTCGGACATCACAGAGTTGGATATCAAGCATTCAAAACCGTCTCGCATCAAGGACAACGAGGAGATTGATTTCTTCGCGGAGATGGAGCCAGTGATTCAGAAGACACAGGTACTTCATGTCGATAACACAAAGCCCTTTACCAATACAAACAAATTTGATATGAAGGTGGTCAATGGCGACGCCGAAGCGGAAGACTGTGATAATGGATGGGCCGACGATCTGAACGACTGGGCGGATGCGGACATCAGAGATTCAAATGAATTTTAACAGCCGATATTTATAGATAATCATTGTTTGTTTTCACGGTTTTCTAATCTCGTACAACTTTTGATACCGATCGTTTGCATTTTGTTGTTAGTCAATTAGTAAATATAAATCGAAGTATGAATTGTTATATTCTGTAATTTATACGTGTATAGATATATTTTAAACACAAAAAATTGATACAATTAGATGATTCAACTTGAACACATAATGAATTGCGCAAAGTACAAACTGAGGATTGTTAGAAATATTCGTTTCTGAAATTTCAACTCAGCCAGTGCATAGTCAAGCACTTTATTGCATCAATGTCATACAACGACTTTTGTAAAAACAGTTTAGACAAATTGATTTTTTTCCAATAAAATTAAATACGAATATTTGATTTGATCTTCTCTGTAGTATAGTTTCGTATAGTAGTGTAGTATGTATAATGATATTCTAATACAATAATTGACATTACAATTTTATTTCAAAAGAAACCACCAAAAGTTAGTTGATTCTTTTTGACCATGGTTCACACAAGTTTTTGTACATGGAACACCAGAAATAATGTGTAACCTCGGGATTTGAGAACGAAATCTTTCTTTTCGGCTTCTTATTCTGCCTTACATTAACAGTGTACGTTTCCTCGCCTCTATAACAAATCAACGATTCTACTATTACACAACATGTGTCCTGATGAATTGCGTAGTTAATTAGTACATGCATTACTACTTAATTAGCATGTCGAAGATTCCGTCCAGTGATTCTGTTGCGTCCAGCATCCACACGAATGACAATATCGATAAACACATTGCAGAATGACTCGCGGCCATGTCTTTTCTGAAATAATTTGCCACGATTTCCAGAACGGGCATCTTTTCTCCGAATGATTGCTGGCTCAGCCAAAATAACTATAAATTTCATTTTCGTTGCTAATGTTGAATTAAAAATATAACAAAAAATGTTAAATTAAAAAATTTAAATAAATTTGTTTTACCCCATTGGCAGCTTCTGACGTTAAACAATAGATGCCATGCATCAAAGGCATCCAAATTAAGCTGACTGTTAAATTTGTAACTAATGCCGCTACCAGTATCTGCAATTTAACTTGCTAATCAAATATTTTCATTGGGCGTTGATGAAATGGTTCACTGAAATTTTTGAACTTAAACATTGTTACCTCATAAACAAACATAAGATGAATTGGTGGCTCTTTTAATGATCTGGGCCAAAGTTTATATTCCGCCAGTAAACACAGTACTGAAAATACGAATATTATAGACGCGTAGGAATGATCAAATGTCAAAACGTGACTGGTCTCATCGTCAAAGCAAAATCCGATGATGCAAATTTGTCGCAAGTGAGTGTACAAGCCGGTCAAGACTATTGCTATCCAATGAAAATTTATCGCTCCAAAAATGTCCCACCGTGGAGGACAGCTCTTCATTTTTATTCCCTGTTGAAAGATATAAACTGATTTCTTACACCAACTAACTAGATTTTGGTATAACTAACATTTTTTACTCACCTGATTTTAATTTTATACTACAACGTTCAATTTGCACTCAAACAAATGAGATTAGAAAGCATGATTGTATCAAATTTTACAATTTTACTAAAACAAACGTAACCTGTTTCAAGAATAAAATGTCATATACAAAAAAGTTGATCTGTCAATGGAACGAAGTGGATTTCAAATATTCAATAGCCTTAAACTTGATTCGCTTGATTGTTCTCTCATGTCAAAACTTTTTTTCCTTTCAATAAAATCCTCGTCTGCAGATTAAAAGTTGCGAATCATAAAAATGGATTTTTCATTGGAAAATAGATTATTCATCGTCGCGTTGAATAATAAATACAATAAACAAGGATTCAACCAAGTTCGCAACAATTTTATTTCTTTTCATATTTCATATCCTATATCAAAGCTTTTATTTTTACATTTGTTGTATTATGGGCTATGGTTTTGTTTTATGTTTGAGCACACAAGTACTATTCGATAAGTTACATGTTACAAGACAAAATCAACTTTCGAAAGTGCAACAATCAATTTTTTAACAAAACTAATAGTATGTTCATCCAACGTATGTACACAGTTTTTTTTTTTTTTCATTTACTACAAGAATTGTATGATTTGAAAATTCATGCTCAGCTTTACCCTGATTAAAACATTGTCTGAAAAAAAGTCTGAAAAGAAGAGAGTCAAAGGAATGAAAATTCAATTGAAAAAAGTATCTCACAAAAAGACCTCTCTTTTGAGACTTTCCTAGACCAATTTATCACTAAAATTAGCCTTCCGACGAAAAGTATATTAAGGGAGCATATCACCTTTAAGTTAAGTTAATTGGCACTTTAAATCTTACACAATCCTATTGGTATAAATAAAACAGACCCTTTTTTATACAGTATTAGGATTATCACAATGAACTAGTTACATGTTTTGTATGTAAAAAATCACATGTCAAAGAAAGTTGGCACAGTTATAATTACAAAGTAGCAAAAATATGTATCCGCTATTCCCTAAGGTTTTTGCTCAGCGTCGATGTTTAATAAAAATCTTGCTAAAATAAATCATTTGCAAAGTCAACACTAGTGATACACACATTTGTTTTTTGTTTTTATATTAATCAACTAGATAAATATTCTCCATCGTGGAGATGTGATTTTTGTTTTTTCATTCTCAAATTATTATTTGAAAAGTTTTTAAATATAAAATATAAAGTAACAAAAACAAGAGTTTGTGACAAAAATCCATTCCCTCTCGTAACAAACAAGAAAAATCGTTTCGATAGTATATATGAAACAGGCGAATTAAACTTCAGAGGGAAAAAAAAAATAAAAAAGAGGTAACAAAATTGGAATGTAGATAAAACTCATTGGCTCGAGGTTGGCTCTTCTAGATCAACTAGAATTAGTCCTACTCACACTTGAGCGCAGGCTATACTAAAATGTACAGCTCAAATAAAACCAAAAAAAGGATTTCGAATTCTCTCTCCCTAGAACAAAAACAATGCATTTGGCATGTCTATCTTGGCCACTGCAAGAGCGCTTTTAAAACTAGATCCTTGTTTTTGTTTCGTTTAACCGGATGCGTTGTTTGAACGTACATTTTATAGTACAGATTGGATTGACCTATTATCCGATCCAGTGGAACCATCAGCTGGGCTGGGGAGGCGTGAGTTTTACTAGCAGCCATGTGTATAGTTTCGGTTTCTTCTTATCAACTAGTTCGTATTGAAGATTACTCAAGCCATCAGTGGCAAATCGCTTTTTACCAGTTTTCAGATACTCGTACCTAAAAGTCATTTGTCGATGAAACTTTTTAATAGCAAAACTTTTGGAGATACAAAAAAAGGGATATATAAAAAGAATCACTTTTTCTATTTCATCTATAAGAAGTCAATAATTTTATATTCATTTAGAAAAAGTGACAGTTACCTTTTTGGGTTCGCCTTCTCCTTTTTGTGGGTGAGCATTTTGTAACGTGCGACGTTCGCCGGGTACCGAGATATGTGCAAGCCGTGTGCTTTGATACGGTTGGCCATGTCGTCATCTTCACCGCCCCAACCCCAGAATGCATTACTAAACCCGTTCACTAGTCGATAATGTTCCTTCGTTAACGCGGACACTCCACCAAACAGGTCCGCGTAAGGCAACCTATTGACAAAAACTTGTCATTTAATTTTGTATTCCATTTGTATATTCCTTTATTTCTTATTATGTATTTCATCTACATTTTTCATTACGTTCGAATTTTACGTTCTATTCTGTTCGTATATCAATAGCAGTTTCAAAGACCCTCAAAGGACAAACCAGATAAATCTTGCATGTGATAAAATCTCAATTAGAAGCCAGCGAAAAAAAAAGAATAATAGATGATTATGCAACGCTGTAATAGCCGCGAGCACAATATTTGCATTATTGAGGTCAAACGGATCTGCAGATGAGTCTTGTGAGAACAATCAATTGTAATGTTCAACGAGAATTTTATCGTTGAGTGATATAAAAAAAATGAACTCTTCCATATTTTGTTCTTCTTCTAAAGCTATATAATCTTTTTGATTGATCGTTATGACAGGTACACAGTTCCATCCCTCACGATTACCTATATTTGAACTTGTCAACTGCAACGGACATGTGTCTTGGCTGTTCCGGACAGGTATAAAGGTTCTTGTCATTTTCCGGCAAGAGATCAACGTCGTGGAAAACGAAACAATCAAATTCCCTTTCTTTTAATGCCTCAACGAATCCGACGTTCATCAAACTTGCCCGATTGAATTGTGTCTCTCCTAAAAAATCATTTTTTAATTTTCTTCAATCAACATTGTCTTATACAAATAATGCAGATTATTAAATGTATCATTGTATATCTGATTTGATATGATTGATCACTCACCTTTCTGTTCAATAACAAAAATTTGATACTCTATCTGTTGCCTGAGTAGAACCGGGTGTAAATTGTATAAAAGTGTGTGCAAATGTTGCAGTCGATCCCGGAAGGGTATAATTATAGCGACACGATATCTGGGCGTGCAATGTGCCGGCGAGCCTAAACCACCTGGTTTCACCTCTGCGAATACTTTTTCCATCTCCGACATCTCTGGAGGCGACAGTTCCACTTTAAGAGGGCCAACTGCAACAAACATTTGTTTTCGTTATTAAAAAAAAGTGGGGAAAAACAAATTAATTCCACTTTAGTCCTGAATTGGATGTCGCTAATATGTACCAAGATTAGGTGGATAAGGCGGGCAGTGTGGTAGAAATGAGTTGTCCGTGGTATTAACGCTGGAAACGTTGCGAGCTGGTGGTATAGCGGTTTTGTTTGTGGATACCATTGTTGAAATTAATTCTGGCTTGGAAAAATTGCCCGACTGTGCTACAACTGCTGATGCAGTCGTCGTGGAAATGTTATTCACAAGATAGCTCGGTGTTATTCGACCATATATTATTAATCCCCTCGGGTGGTACGAGTGATCCAAGAATCTGTAAATTTAATCCACGCCAAACAATTATGCTGAGTGTCAATTAATAAAAGGACAATTCAACAAACAAATTTTGCTCCAAAATGATTTTAAACAAAATTATTCAAATTCATTTTAACAATAGTAAAAAGAACGTTTTGATTTATTTCATTTGATTTATTAAGAAAAAACAATTAGAATTGTATATATAGTTTTGGTCATTGATACAGGGGCGTTGTTTTATTAATCGGAGAGCAAACGTTTGTGATATGACACAAGTGTCAGATTTACCTTGACGTTTTGACTGCGAAAATAGTTTCGAGAGAATGTCGGTCGAGCACACTGCTAATGAGGTACTGAAGACCTATGAGCATGAAAACAGCGAAGAGCAATATTTTGTAAAGGTGGGCCCGATGCCACAGTGCCCTGACTGCGGCTAATGTCATTGCATGTGCGAGACACCATAACTGAATAGACCTTTAAGATTTCGTGCTGTTTTGATATGTTTTGTAATCCGACGTGCACTCTCGACTTGATCTTTTGCACAACTCGGAGCTTGAAGAACAAAACCGTATCACAAATGCACTCTCTCTTGGAGCAAACATTATACACTAGAGTTCATTAACCAACTGCCTAATTGCTCCTCTGAAACAAATAATTAAATGACATATAAAACGAAGTTGTTTCATTACAAAACGATGTTTCATTATAAAATTATCAATGATTTATATTACAAAAAGTCTTGGCCCAAGACCAATTTCCGCCTTGAATAGCAGCCAAAAATCAAAACTTCTTGGCGGAAGATTAAATTTTTGTTCAAACAAAAAAAAAAAATATCTCATTATTTTGATATTTTTCTTTTTTCTATAAAGTATGAAAGCTTGTACAAAAGCTTTTTAATCCAAGTGAGTTATATTGTTTAGTACCAGCGCAGTTCTATTTTTGTGATAAGCTCTTAAAAATTTCGCATCAATTATTCTTCTATTGATTCAATCGCCTGCGGATATGTGGTATATAAGTAGGCTCACTAGAGTTTTTCATTTAATTTTTCGCTGTGCTTTAAAAAAAAACTTGAGACTCAAATTGACGACCCACTGCAATAGTTTTTTTTCAGTAAAATACACCCGCATTGCACGGTATACTTGTTTCGACAATGTTTTTCAAGAGACTATCGTTGGCTCCGATAAATTGTCATGTCAGCGCATTCTTCCCTCTCTAACGTGTCACCTTACAAAAAGCTTTTTTAATTAAACGTTACCCTCAGGTCGCTGACACAATTTTATAAACAATCTATTTAATGAACGTATCTTAAAATTGATTATTTATTCACACTGAATTAAAAAAATTAAAAAAAAATGTTTTGCAAAATTGTTTCATTATTTTGTGTTATTTCTCAATTTTAAATAACGTTTAAGGATCAATTTGTCTATTTTTGGACATTGAAATAAGTGACGCTTTAATTATCTTATTCTCTCTTCCATCGTATGTTAAAGTTTGCCAGGTCATGCCAAAATAGAATCCAAAATCAAGCATGTATGAATAGTAGAGTAATGTAAATTTCTCGTTAGCAGACAAATTTCCCTTCCGGTATCAAATTTCGTAAGCAATTAATTTAGTTTCAGTTTATTCTCAATCTCACAATGTTTGTTTCAGCGAAAAGCCACAAGACATTTGTGATTTATAAATTGTTACATTGTAGACTAAAATTTGTAGGTTCTTCCTGATGGTCTGGAAGACTTTGAACTTGAATTCAATCAATGAAAAACTTTCGTATGGATTCTTCCACCTTTCAAGAGGCTATTGAACATCAAAATCCTCGCACAACTAAAAGTTGAAATAAAACAGAAAATATTATACATTCGAATTTTTTTCACCACTTATTTTGTTGCAGATTTTTTTACACAAAGAACACGCTTTTTTTCTTTTCTTTTTTTTTTCTTTATCAAGTTCTTGCATTATCTTTGAACTACATTCACATGTTTATTGTTATGAAAATTTGTGCTATTTTTTTGCATAAGAAAAAAATATAAAAAGTTGTACATTTTTCACTGCAAAAATCATGCCGACCTTTGCAAAATAACATATCTTCAAATATGACTGACTATCGAACATTCTTGTTTTTATTTTCAATTATGATTCATTTAGCAACGCAATGATAAACATTTCTCGTCTAATGCATGTAATTGTATTACAATTATGCGTGTGCATTTTTTTTATCAAACGTACGTTTTTACTGGAATCTTGATTAATGAGTCTTCAAGATCATTCAGTTGAATTCGACTCGTCCAACACTTGTTATTAAATAACATTTTTCTAGGAGATTAATTTTTTCCGTTTTTGTTTCTTTTTACTTTTTATCATCATTATTATTTTTTTTTTTTATTGTAGAACCATTTAAATTAGATTTGAGTACTTGCACTCGCCTATTGTAAGCTTGTGGCTAATGCAATTTACAACATACACTGACATTTAATTAAAAATCAATGTCTTTCCCGTACAATATTATATTTAAAATTTTTCTTCAGCAAGGTATACCGGTTAAGAAAACAAAAAAAAGTTGCACAATCTGATTTTAATTCTGTTGCCTAAACAAACCACTCGAAAAATGTATATAATCGCGTGTATCCCAAGTTGAATGCTTTTAATCCATTTTGTGTGTGACTAAGTAATACCACAGGGTTTACTTTGATCTCATTCCTTTAAACTATGTTTAATTATTATTTGAACACCCATTCAAACATTCGCTACACCAGTGTGCATATTTTTATCACTCATTTTTTTAATCACTTATGCAAACTCTTCCTTATTAATATTGATCTTATCTAAATTTGCAAATTATTAGATCAAATTGAATTTCCAATTTCATGACGTAATGAAAATTCAAAGAGAACGTTCATAATCACATTGATCGTACAATTAATCTGATTACTATTGCGAATCAATTATAAAATAGATTGCAAAAACTCCAAATTTGTCAGAAAAAAAAAGAAATAAAATAAACGAGAGAATAAAAAATGGGAAGACAAATTGAACGTCACTGGTGCATCTCAATAACTTATCCTTAAAAGTAATAAAAGTGATTGGGGGAAACAAAAAATCTGAACAATTCCAAGAAGTTACTTACTTTAGGTCTGAATAAATTGCATCTCAAATTGAAAGAATATAAAGCGAATATTTGCAAGCGAGTTGTAGAGGCCGCGTGAGCACGTTGCGCTTGGTACTGCGCGCTCTACGAAAGGATAGGCTAACCGGTTTGAGGAGAGCGAGTGTGGGATCGAATGTCAGCTGGAAAGTTTGCAGTTTTGTGCGATTCGAAACTGTTATCAGAGCGAGATTAATTCGGCAATTAAGGACCTTTGCTTGTGACCCACGCTCGATGATTATTTCAATCTCGATGACTCCAATCGCAGCCAGGCAGGACGTCGCGCGCGCGTAATCACCACCGAGTCTCGAGGATAACTAGCATTTGACAGCCAAGAAGGCGCACAGCATTTCGTTTTTCTCCCGCTTATTGCGCACACGCGCGTCAGCGGCCAAATAAGACAGAAGAAGCAGCAGCCGCCCCATCCTCCGAGATAGAGAGAGACCCCGATTTTTCATCGAAAAACAAAAACCACCACCTGACAATCCTTCGAACATTGTTTTTTTATTCTTCTTCTCATTTTAGAACAAAAAGAAAAACTTCAACTCTGACAGTTCATAAAATTTCCTCGCAGATCTCAGTTTATACATTGTGATTAAGGTAATGTGATACGTTTAAAATAACGTTAGATTATGGTTTCAATGAAACAATATCTTTTCAATGACACTTTTTAATTTTGCAGTTTTTATTCGATGATTGAAGGTTGTTTGGGTATTGTACAGTTAGTGAAAGGATAAAAGAGATGACAATGATTAGATTGAAATGGGATTTACTCACGGTATGGAATGATTGGTTTTGCGGTAATATATTGTCATTGGTTAAATTTTGAGGTTTTGAATTGTATAGGGATGGTCAACTGTGAGCCATGTTGGAACATACAACCTTGCTACTGAAATCACGACCAGCATCCAACGATAACAGCGCTTCTTGCTGTACCTGCCGCGCGACAGCTCTTAGAATTTGTAGCGCAAACGCGCGGACCACTTTGCGCAGGCCAATAGCGATCTTGTCTAGTTGACAAAAGGTGCTGCAATTTCATTGTCTCATATTGTCCAAGTCTTTTTTTGTCATTCTAAAATCTATTTTGAGGTAAATTCAAAATCTTTTTTTTTTTTTTCATACCAGTTTAATTAATTTGGAGGTGTGATTGATCTAACTAAAATTACATCAAGTATTTTTTGATCCTAAGATGGAAAAAAGTTAATTTGATTCAGCGTGAACGCCTTACATGGAGATCAAGTGGCATTTTAATTTCAAACGATCAAATCAAGTAAAAAGGGAAAGATAAATCGCGACCAAGGTCAGACGGAGTTTAAAAGGAAATTCTCAAAAGTTGAAATCCAGTGTCTGGATTGTTCTTGAATATTGAACAAAAAAATGAAACTCGTTCCCACCATTACGATTGAAATTATTTAACATATATACATATAACTATACATATGCAACATATAGACATAGTCTTGCGTAACAGAATTTAGTGTCATCGAAAAATATCAAATGTAATTTAAACGTTTTGCAATTAGGTTTTTCTTTGAATGCCAAACGAGTATTGCCGACGATAGATGTTGCAATAACAAGTTGAGATTCAGGTGAAATGATTTTCATTTTAAAAAAAATCTATAAAAAGTAGTGTTAGTGGATTTTTTTAGCTAATCACGTTGTAATGGACAATTTTATATGCTAAAGATATATAAAAAAAGAGTTTGTATATCGTATCGGAGCAAAAATTAAAAAACTCATTAATTGATTTGTATTTCGGTGATAATTTTTATGGGTTCGCGATAACCTAGAGAAATATCAAAACGAGCATTTACGTGAAAAGAAAAACATGAGAAAAAAAATTTGATATTATTTTAACTTTGTTCTGAAATGCCAAATAACGTAATATCTCTGTCATATGAGAAAGTCTTTTGTAACATTATTTTTTGATAAATAACATCATCCAGGTTCTCTTGTTTTGAAATAAAGAAACGATTACTCACGCTCGGAACAATTTTATTTACATTATATTACAAACAGTTCATAAATTTATAATAACAATTACTTCACTATTTTTATTCCAGTATTTTGTGACTGTTTTTGTTATCGCTTCATAAGAGAGGTAACCACTTTTGAGAGATGAAAGTAAATTTCAGTCAAACAACAAAGATCCAAACTGGTTGAAAACAATGTTCAAGTAAGGAAAGAATATTAAAATTCAACTTCAACATTTTGATATGCGATAGTCACAATATTTGTCACAATATTTCATTTCTTCCTGGTCCCATAAAACTTTCATGCATTTGCGCAATAAAAGACTCAAAAAATGTTCGATCCAAATGTAAAGGTGTATTAAAATATCTTTATAAAGATAATTACGGTCTCTGAAAATATATTCCATGTGAATTTATAAAAAAAATACACATAACCCAGTTTCAAATGCCGCCTAATAATAAAATTAACTGCTTTTTTCCATGTTCAATAGCATTCCAAACTGGAAAGTCGAGTTTACACAGCGGCTTTTGAAGCTGAGTCTTCAAGCGGAGTTTAACATACAAAAGGCATATTTCATGGCTTTATTGTCATTGCTGTTTAGTTTTCGTTGCAGTTCGAGCATCGCGATAAGTGATTGAAGATGGGACTCGCATCAATACCACCAATAACAATAATCGCGCGATATCAATTTTGTTGATTCGTAATACACCACAATGGCTGTTTTGTGTTGTACCAAATGCGAATCGAACAAACTGAGTGTTATAGTTGTACATCGAATCCGTTTTTTTTTTTTTTCATTATTCAAATTGTAAAATAGGATGCAGTACTGAAAATGTTTAAAATGCTCGCAAAAAAATTAAATAATAAATTAAGACTGATTACAATTAACGGCAGACAAAGCACGGCAGCTTCGAGTGATGCGAGCACGCCATCACTTTGCGATGGACCATTCGTCGAGGAGCTCATCTGCGCGCTGCTTTATCTCATTCCAAGAGTAGACAATATCCTTGCTCTCACTGAATCGCGAACAAATTGCCAATCGGAGGAAAAATGTGTCGCGAATTTTCGATGGTACTAGATGGATGTTACCCGCGCCGTTGATTTTCTTCAGGAGCGCTTCGTTCATGTCATTCGAACCCTAAAAAATTAATCAAAAATTAATCAACAGTTAAATGAAAGATTCGTTAAATCATTTGCTTTTTGAATTAAATTTGTATAATCAAAGCAATTTATTTTGCAGTGATAATAATCAATTATTAATTGGACCGTTACTTTTAATTGCAATTCAATTATAAATCTGAACATCGAAATTTAATGAGTTTCAAGTTGTGAGCAACCCCCTGATCATAAAATAATTATGAAATTCATTTAAAATGCATCAACAAATGTAATAACTAAAATCAGAAAAGCTCTTTGAAACATCATCAGTTGGTTGAAACTGCGACTTACCTTGAGTCTGAAACAGACTAATCCCATTATAACTTCAGCGACGATCTCAAATCTCGAGTCCGAGAGGAGCAAAGTTTCAAACTCGTGAGCCTGAGCGACGTGGCCCCTAATGAATTTTTGCAAATTTTCAACGCCGTACAGTCGCAAGACGAACCACAATTTGAGGGCTCTGAATCTGCGTCCAAGTGGAATCTGCCAGTGACGGTAATCAGGAGCAGAGCCCTGCATATCGTGTTTGAGGTACAGTGGGTCCACGTTGAAGGCATTGATCACCCAAGTGGGATCTTTCAGCCACATTGCCGAGCAGTCAAAATTGATCAGCATCCACTTGTGGGGGTTGAAATTGAATGAATCTGCCCGCTCGATTCCTTTCATCAGATAACGGAACTCCGGACAGATGAATGCCGAGCCTGAAATTTCACATTCAATATATCTTTCGTTCAATTTTTATTCATCTGAAAAAAATTCAAATGAAATAAAAATAAATTCAACACGTTTAATTACCCGCATAAGCTGCATCTACATGTAACCAGATGTCCTCTTCAGTTGTGATTGGTCCGATCTCATCTACTCTGTCAAAAGCACAGGAACTTGTTGTACCCAATGTAGCAACTACCTATAAACATAGAATTAAACAAAATATATTTTCTTGAGGTTTTTTTCTTCTTGAATCAAGAAGTTTGATTCAACTAGCAAATCGACTTACGTAGAAAGGAATTAAACCATTCTCTTTATCAATGCGTATTTGCTCGGCCAATGCTTCTCCACGTAGTTTGTTTTGTGCATCTGGTTCAACAAGATGGTACTTTACGCCACCCAATAATCCAGCTCGCTCCACTGAGCTATGGGCTTGACCTAAAATTAATCACATCTAATGTAATTTCAATATTCATATCCATCCAATCTTATTTCAACTTGCACCAAATGCAAATCCAGAAGTCCATCAATTACAAACTATATTAATTAATTCCCAGAACTCAACATTTGATTTATCCCCAAAAAGTGGAACAAAAAGAATCATTATATGACACATTTATGATACATATATAATTCAGTTAAATGAAATCAGCTTTTCCGATTCACTTAAAATTGTGAATGAACGAAAACAAACAACGGTGCATGAATTAAATTGTAAGTGCATCCGTAATTAGGCTCGTTGCGTACGTGTTGACGAGACAGACATGGTGATTATGATCTCCGAGCTTGGAGAGGACATGGGTGTCGCGCGTTTCTATGACAACAAAGTGCTCTGCTATTCGATAAACTGATTTCCTGATCCCTCCTCTTTCTCGACACCCTTGACAAATCCGCGTTATGATTTAATGGTTTGTAACTTATTCCGAGATGTCAGCAATCTCAGTTTCTACCATTCAATTAGCCGCACGAATTTGCAACATGGCGGAAATATCGATCGGCCTAACTTTGAATCAGATCTGACAAGTTGATTAACGACTTTGAAACGTACTTGACGCATATGCTACCAATTTGCCGATGATGTCGCTCTCCTTCCAATCAGGGTGGCGTTGTTTAATTTGTTGTAATTTCCTCGACTTGGCGCCCAGAAGAGCCACCAGTGTAGCCTCGCTCGCAGTACCCTGATAAAAGTGATTGATTCAATTCATAATTCAGAAGGACTTATAAATAATTCATCATCCAGAGTCATTCATCTTGCTGGCTCTCGTTCGTGTTTTATTTATGAAAGGAAATTGTAAAGCTTGGTGTTGTGATTTTTTTGTTTGAAAATTACCTGAATAACTCCGCCTCCCTTGCCACCGCTGCAGGCCAGAAATTCTTTCGGCAAGTCCAACATTTTACCCAGCCAATCGAGCATTATTACTTCCAACTCCGTGCACGCGGGACTTGCAATCTGAATTCATCAAATTGTTTCGTTTCATATGAAATAACTCAGGCGGAATAATGATATTAATAATAGACGGCTTTTTTTGTTATACCCAAGTGAATCCGATGCAGGCGATGGCACCACTCAACATATCAGCCACAATTGCTGGATAAGATTGGGCTGTGGGGAAATAGGCGTGAAATTTTGGACTGTGCCAGTGGGTCACCTACAAATATAAAATTCAAATGATGAAATTAGCCAAAAAGTTTGCTTTTAATTCATTTTTTTTTATAAATATTCTTTTTGTAACGTTCATCACTTACTCCGGGCATAATAACTCGTTCAAGATCCGCCATTATATCCTGCCAATTTTCACCTTCCACTGGAGCCTCCTCCGGTAAAAGGGGTTTCATATATCCGGGCTCAACCGAGGGCAAGACCCTCCTAAGAATTAATTCCAAAGATTAATTATTTATTTAAACACCTTATCAATTTGAGTAAATTAAAAAAGTACAGTTGATTAATTATAATATAGTTATTTTTAATGAAATTGAAAAAAAAAAAAACAAGCAAACCTGTCTCTGATATTTTCTAGATATTCCGTGATGAAATGAGCCATCTCGCCGGCAAATTCCTTGAATGCCGTGGAATCCATGACGCTGTCCAAGCTGGAAATCCTGAAAAGTGTATACACAAACTTGTCATTAACGTGTTTCGCGGCTCATAATCAGTAACAATAAATTAATCAACGACTGATCAACGCGTGACGAGTCGTTAGAGTAGATATATAATAATTGCTTGTATTTTTTTTCTCATGTGAGAAAAGTAAAAGTTAGCAAACATTACTTGTGGCTCGTGGCCATGACTCATTTGTTAATGTTTCGTTCGTTTCATTCAAGTGAGGATATTATAATTCTACATGCGTTTTGTCAACAACAAATAAAGCAATTAATTGAACCAGTGAGACAAATATAAAACGTGTTTAATTAAAAGCGAGATGAATATAAAACATGGGCCGAATAAATTATAAAAACATTTGGATGATTTTGCAACGTTATGCAACTCTGGGTCAGTTTTTTTTTTCTTTAGAATCTTTTTTTTTCGGGAGCTAATGAGGAAATATGAACTTTTTTTTCGCGTTAATTCAATTTGTTCGAAAAGCTGTTGGATATTGGAATTGAGAAATTCGTATATCAATATTCATGAGAAAAATGGTCAAGCCCACGAATACGTGGATGAAATCAATCGGTTAAATAAATAGTTTGAAATTTTATCCGTTTAAAATTATGAAAGGAGTCAGTGATCTGTGAATTTTAGAGTAATCAACCTTGCGAAGTGAGAGTGGTTTAGTCATAAATGTTTTTGTTTTGTTGCAATTTTGCATTTCACGATTTTGGTGGCGAATATCTGATTGATGTTTCACTGTCATTGAATCATTTCTTTTTTTTTCTATCACACTTTTTTAACCAGTTTGAAACAGTTAGTCATATTTTATAGATAGAAATTAATTTGATAACAATCATTGCACAACAATTACTTGAAAGGTAATTGGGTCTGGTTTCATAAAATCTCATATATCTTTCTATAGACTATAATTTTAGTTCATAGAAATTCAAGGTTTATCTATTTTTTGTTTTCGTTGTAATTAATTTAATTTAACAACGTTGGTTCGTGCTCTGATTGCAAACGTGACACGTAAATTGCAATATAGAAAACAAGGTACATTCAAAATTAAATCCTGGATCACTGATATGTCTATTGTAAGCATTTATATAGACCAAGGTGACAAATAGAGAGGTACCGCATTATTGCTTCGTTTGCTTTCTTTTGTCCATTGTTAATTTTTCAGATATTTCAATCACTTACAATTATCTATGCAACACTTATTGTGACACTAACATTTTGTTTTTAATGTATTCTCAGTACAAAACGTCATTTACACATATATAAATTATATTCAAAATAGAAAAAAAAAAACAAAATCATTCAAAAACATTTATTTGGTAAAAAATGTATTCAAGGATGTATTTTTTAATATTATTTTTAAAATTGAATTGCCTCTTGTTCAGTAAGAGATAACCAGGAAATCCTTTTATAGTGAGAAATCATTTTCCTACTTGAAATAGCAAAAAACAATTTCTAAAACATTGAATCGCACAAATGAAAAAAACAACACATGCAAATTCAATTTTACCCTTTTTTCGCCATTTTCCTAGTTCTCTTCTGTTTCCAATGTTGGGAATAAAAAAATAGAATTAAAAATGATTATTATCAATCCAGGATAAATTTTATTTTCAAACTGATGTGGTTTAAATTAAAAAATATATATAAAGTGGATGAAAAAATTGTACCTTTTTGAGGGTAGATGCGATGAGCAGATATATAGGATGATGTGAATGACCCGTGAGCACTGTTTATTGTATACCACCGATGGTTGAAGATTGATGTAACATTCGTCCGGTGTGAAAGCTCGCGAGTCAGTGATGCGAGTTCTCCTCAGCATCAAGCATTAACGCGGAACCCCACCACTGATATATACCCACTCTACGCAGGAATATTGCAACTTTGACGTGATCAATAAGTTTCATCAAAATCTACCACTATATCGATAAAACATAAAATTGTGAATGACGATTATGATTCTGACATAATTTTAGATATAGATTATTTAATCACCTTATTATGTAATAATGCAGATCCAGTTTTTCATAAAATTCTTAAGGGATATTATAATCAAGTTTTTTTTTTTAACATTTGTTTTTTGTTCACATGACACATAACAAGTTTGCAATAGTTTTGACGTAATTTTGATGTAAAATTAAAACTTTACGATCAAAATATTAATTGTATAATTAAAAATTTCCATCTTTTTTAAATCATTCACGTTCATTTTTATACTTTTTGGGTGGAAATAAACTGATTTGATTTAATATTGATGGTTTGTTAGTATAATATTATCTTATTTAATTTCAGTTGCTTGTTGATAAAACCTTAAGTGAGTGAATTGCATCATTTTATATAGTAATTGGCGGGTATATTAGTTAACCATTTGTGCTTTCTCATACTCTTAAAAGAAACAATGACTTGGAAAAGTTTTTTGTTTGAAAAGTAAAGCCAGAGTGCTCGTACTTATTTTAGTTTGTTATCAAGTAAGAAATCAATAACGTTAAATGCCAAAAGCAGAGAGACTCAACTGAAGCACCTTTTTCTCAAGTCTTTTATTCGCACACTTTTCGTTCAATCTGCTAAACGTGGAGTTTCATTTCCAATATGCTTTGCGCTGTTTCCATGACTACGCTGCTTCAGAATAACAAGTCCAATTTATTCTATAGTTTTTCATGGAGAATCGTTTCTGCAAAAGATAAAAGACACGATGGAATCAAACATTGAAATACTATCTCCAGCTGGTGATTAAACATGATAATTCAATTGGAAAAATAATAAAAAAAATATAATTCTTATGGAGCTGAATTTGTTTAAATAAAACATAAATGATTTTCATTACAAAATGATATTTCTAATAAATAATCATTCAATTAAAATTTAATTTTCTTTTCAATTTAATGAAAGTTCAACAACAACGACAATTTGTATCAACTTTTTAATATTGTTGTTAATTGGTTGTTTGATTATTTGCAAACAACAATTTTGTTGACGGATTTTTGAAACAATGTTTAAATTTTTCCCACGTATTTTCGTCACAGATTTTATTTTATCTTTACCCCCAACAGACGTCGCTAAAATCGTTTGTGACAATTCCGCAGTACCCAGTTTGACATCTTGTCTCGTTCCGCGTGTCACACAAATGTCACTTTTGAAGTTGTATTGGTGGACATGTGCTGCTCTGCATGTGCCAGAGTGTAACGTTTAACCACGTTTTCAGACAAACTTATTCCGTGGGTTTTTTTTTCGAAACTGTGAAATGGACGAAGTGACAAAAGAGATTGCCGACTTGGGAGTCCAGGAGAGTGGACAGAAAAAATTGACACACAAGGAGAAGAAGAAATTGAAAAAACAGCAGGAATATGAGCGGACAATCGAGATGCTCACGAAAACTGGCGGTCAGGGCCACAGCGAACTCGAGTCGAATTTCACTATCTCGCAAGCTGCCAGCCAAGTCCGAGGCGGTCAATTGCAGCTGGAAAATGCTGTTGACATCAAAGTTGAAAATTTCAGCATCGCTGCCAAGGGAAAGGAATTGTTCACCAATGCTAGTCTTCTTATCGCACAGGGAAGACGATATGGTCTAGTTGGTCCCAATGGGTAATTTTAATTTGGAACAAACTTTAATCTTCAGAGTTTCTACAGTTCCATTTTTTCAAGTTTCAAGTTCAAATTGTTACAATATATAAACATTACTCTGACTGTAAATTTTCTTCATATTTTTATTGGTATATTAATTTTGTATTTGTTCTAAACAGACATGGAAAGACAACTCTGCTTCGACACATAGCAAAAAAAGCCCTGGCTATCCCTCCGAACATAGATGTACTTTATTGTGAGCAAGAAGTCATTGCTGACGACACACCGGCTGTCGAAGTAGTCCTAAACGCGGACGTTAAATGTAAAGAATTGCAAGCAGAATGTAAAAAGTTGGAAGAGATGAGCGAACAGGGCGACTCGTCTGTCCAGGGAAGATTACAGGAGGTAAACTAAATTTGTTTAGAATAAAAAATTGAGTTTTTGTGAACAATATTGCTTGTTCATTTTTTGAATTTAGTACAGTTATTATTTTTATAACTTGATTCTGGAGAATGATTTGTAAAATTTGGACCGTTTCAGGTGTATGAGGAATTGAAGATAATAGGCGCAGACTCAGCTGAACCGCGTGCTCGTCGTATCTTGGCAGGTTTGGGATTCAGTCGATCGATGCAAGATCGAGCAACGAAAAATTTTTCCGGTGGTTGGCGGATGCGCGTGTCTCTAGCGCGAGCTCTCTTCCTCGAGCCTACTTTGCTATTGCTTGACGAACCGACGAATCACTTGGATCTGAATGCGGTTATTTGGCTGGACAATTATCTCCAAGGTTGGAAAAAAACGTTGCTCGTTGTGTCCCACGACCAGAGTTTTCTTGATAATGTTTGTACCGATATCATCCATTTGGATCAGTACAAACTATTTTACTACAAGGGAAACTACAGCATGTTCAAAAAGATGTACGTGCAGAAACGTAAAGAACAAATCAAGGCCTACGAGAAGCAAGAAAAACGTTTGAAAGACTTGAAAGCTTCGGGCCAAAGCAAAAAGCAGGCCGAGAAGAAGCAGAAAGAGGCGCTCACGAGAAAGCAAGAGAAAAACAAGACGAAACTGCAAAAACAAGAGGATGACAATGGGCCGCAGGAATTGCTGCAAAAACCCAGGGAATATATTGTTAAATTTAGTTTCCCGGATCCTCCGCCTTTGCAACCGCCTATTCTTGGTCTTCATGGTTTGTTGATGAACATTAAGTTTTGTTTCATTTGTACTGTATATTAGGAAACTATTATAATTAATTATCTGATAAATTTTAGGTGTAACATTCGCTTATGAGGGACAACACCCACTTTTCATCGATGTTGATTTTGGTATAGATCTGAGTTCTCGAATAGCTATAGTCGGCCCCAATGGAGTAGGGAAATCAACATTTTTGAAATTGTTGTGCGGTGAATTGAGTCCTCAGAAAGGCGAAGCTATCAGAAATCATAGATTGGTAAGTAAAATGAAAAAAATTAGTTATACAAGATATTAAATTAATAATCTTGAAAACTTTAATTTGGGGATTTTTTATTTTCAGAGGATAGGTCGATTCGATCAGCATTCTGGAGAACATCTCACAGCCGAAGAAACCCCATCTGAATATTTGATGCGTCTGTTCGATCTGCAATACGAGAAAGCGAGAAAACAATTGGGAACTTTTGGATTGAGTTCGCACGCCCATACTATCAAGATGAAAGATCTATCGGGTGGCCAAAAGGCTCGTGTGGCTTTGGCAGAGTTATGTCTGATGGCACCTGACGTCGTCATCCTTGACGAACCAACGAACAACTTGGACATAGAATCCATCGATGCCTTGGCAGATGCCATCAATGGATACAAAGGTGGTGTCATCATAGTTTCTCACGACGAGAGACTCATCAGGGATACTGAGTGTTGTCTTTATGTCATCGAAAACCAGGACATCAATGAGGTTGATGGCGACTTCGATGATTACAGAAAAGAACTGCTTGAAAGTTTGGGAGAAGTTGTTAATAATCCCAGCATAGCCGCGAACGCAGCAGTGATTCAATAAATGAAAAGCATTGAAAAAATAGAACATTTAACTTTTGCTTCATATTTTTTATAGAGAAATAAAATTGTTGAAATGTTGAAGAACGCGCGGTGCTCGTTTTATGAACACGAAAGCATTTTTTTTTTCGTCATTTCAAACACATTGGTTTTTTGTGCGAAATTGAATTGTTTTACAGAAATATTGGGGTATTGGTAAATTAATTCGATCAGATTTCAATAAAAATAAATGATTTTATTCAAATCGTTTTTTAATATGTAAGATACTTTTTAAACTTTGTAAATGCAACGAACGAAAATTGTAATACTCTCTTGATTACTTTACGAAATTTGCAATGAAAAATAAATACAGATTGATACAAAACAAGATTGTTATTTGTACGCAATTGCAAAAATAAATACTTAACAGTGTCATACATGGCACGCAGTTAACAATTCCATTAAACGAACAAAAATCAATTTAACACGTCAGTAGTTTAGAAGGCTCAGCCAATCAATGGTCTCGAAAAACGAGTGCTGTTTGACTTCTGGTATTGTTAGGCGTTCGTTGGGAGAATGCTTTAAAATCTGAAATGAATTTATATTTTCTTTTATTCCCTTTCAACTCACTTTTATTTTTTAATGATTATTCAAATTTTAATTACTCATTAACTTACACTGTGTAGTAAAGATTTAGCATTTTCTGAGAGGCAATCTGGAATGTTTAGGGTGGAAGTAGACTGGAACTCGCCAAGATGTTTCTGCTGAAATTGCTGAAACGAAATGAATTTCAATTAAATGAAACTGACAGACAAATAGATTATCATTACCAAGTTAAAATTTACCAGTCCAGTTAGGAGTTCGTACAGCAAAACTCCAAAGCTCCAAACGTCAGCGGCAGCTGTAATGGCAACAGGGTGAATAAAAAGTCTGAGTTCAGGCGCAAGGTAGGCGTTCTGAGCGAGCTCAAATCGTCGTCGAATGGCTATAACGTAAGTCATGGCAATCTGGCTGTCCTGGGTGATCAGTAAGTTGTCTGGCCTTAGATCAGCGACAATCACGTCCTGCTGGTGGAGAGCTTCTAGGGCACAGATTATTTGAGCGGCCCACCTTTGCACCACCGTTTCCGGAATGCTCCAAGTCGGTGGTTCCTCGACAACAACGCTGCTCTCCCATTCGCAAAATTCGTTCATAATTTCTTGACCGAATGTGACTCTTGTGTCACTGGTGATACTGTCGCACATGAGTGAATTGTCATTGTCCTTCATCGAGCTCAGATCCGTGAAACTGTCGCTCAACGAACGCTCGCTCAGGTCTCTGTCTTCGTCCACCACGCCGTTCTCAGGATCCTCCACCAAACTTTCATCGTCGATTTTTATTTTCGGGATCTGTTGAACGGCTCTTTTCAAATGACCCTCGTTCAGACTATCTGTCTCGTTCATACGACTCGCTATGGAATTGCTTTTCTCCAACGTCGCGTTCACCGACTGCAAAAGTTGTTTTGCCTTCTCCAGCAGCTGACTCGTTGCCAAGCTCTCGGAACAACTGTTTGATCGTCCCTGGAGCAACGGGTCGGTTGGCTCTGACTTTGAACATTCGTCCAAATGAGGAACTATCTGCATCACCGCGCCACAACTTGACGATCGAAAGTGGCCCTTTTTGTTGCTTCCTTTGTCACTGATTTTGTAGTGCTCCTCTACAAAATCCCACAATTTGCCTCCACTGCAATGATACAAAAACGTTTGTTAATACTAAACACTAAATAAATTATAAAAACGTTATCATCGTTAAATAAAGATCTTGGTACCTAATGTACTGTAAAATTAAAAATACTGTAGTATCAGTTTGCACACAGCCATAGAGTTGAACCATATACGGTACTTTCCCACGCAGGATGTACTGATTAGCCTCCTCTTGCCGCCCGACCACTTTTTCCACAGTCTAAAAACGTTCACACTCGATTAGCTGAGAAATACAAACTCTTCCAGACCATCCTTTGGTGACAATACCGACCTTGATGATTCTCGTAAATCCCCTGAGGACATCCTTGACCAACATCATAGGACCCATGACCTGAACGACCTTGTAATTTTTCAATTCGCTAACCGGCTTATTTAATACTGAGACGTTACAATTCAAGTGTCTGTTATAAAGTTTCTCCGCTCTCTGCAAATATTTGCTGATCTTCTGCTGGATTAAAATCTTCCTGTGATGGTCGGGGTCTGCCTGCACTCCGTTGAGCAGGTGCGAGATGCCCAGTTTGTACTGTGTAAAAGCTTCCTCGTATTCGGCGATAGCCTCATGTCGAAAAGCAGCGCTCATGTGAGCAGCCGCGATCAGGATGTACTGCGAGTTGTTCTCTTTCGAGTTAGGAAGATCCGACCCGTCGTGCAATGTCACACTTGTGCTTGTCTGCTCCCAATGATCTTTGCTAGTTGTTCCATCGTCTTCTGTCAAGTCTCTCTGGTCTTCTGAACAACTGCCTGCACAGTCGAGTTTCTTTGAGGACAACTCGCTTGTCTCGAAAAATTTAACAAAGATCTCACTTGTAAAAAGCGATCGATGTCGCCCGACGAATTCTAAAAAATTTAATACGCAAAGCCGTCTCTCTTCTATGACCTCGGCCTCGAAACGGCCGAACAACTTTGGTTTTGCCAAACTGGGATACGTTTCTTTGATCTTCAGAGAGCTGTATAGAGGTTTCATTGCGGAGTGCAGTTTTTTCAGATCACTGTAACGTTTCCAAATTGACACTTTTGATATTACGTCTGGCGTTGATTTTGAACAGATCTGCAAACATTTTTACAATTATTTGTAAATTATAATTGTTAGTGTAAAAATATATAATAAATTACATAAAATGAAAAATACAAATGTTGACATGTTTACCATTGAGGTGATTTTGTAAATGGTAAAACCTTTGCTGTGTCGGTCAGTCTCCGTGATAACAAATTTAATAGAACGTTTATCTTTTGTAGGAGGCATGTTTATGGTCGAGGAAATTTCACTTGTTCAAATTCCGGCCTTATTTTTCCTCGTATGTGTTCATTTTTATCTGCCTCTAGACTTGAATCGGCGAAATTTGTACAGGTTTATAAAAACCATGGTCATGGATAGTGTGGACAATCAATTACTATGACACCCTTTGAGGGAGTCGCAAAAAATATTCTGACAGTTCTACAAAGCAAAAATCGATTTCACTTGTACCCCGCAATCGTGCGCGCGTTTCTGTCAATCGCTCCGTCCTTTACTTGTACAACGTGACAGATGAAGAATTTTTGTTTAGATAGATGGCGCACAGTCCAGTCCAACGCGCGAGCGCTAAACTCCTTGCTTAAAACCTTAAAACTTGAATGGAAATAAGGCTATGCAAAAAACTTTGATCTTCGAAATTATTTCAGTTTATACTTAACACTTTTTATTTTTGCAAATTATTTACATCTTTATGATTGTAATTGTGACGTTTAATTATTTATTCTTTTAAAATCAAAAAGTTGTTCCTGTAAAATTGCAGCTCTTTGATACTTTCTTTTATGTCATCAAGCGCTCTGTGGTTGTATGCTTTTTTATCTGCAGAATCATACAATTTCGGGTTCCATCGCCTAGAAAATGATTTACCACTTAAATAAATGAAAGAAAAGTGCCTTCTTTTCAAGAATATTTGAGGTATTTTTTAAGTTACTTTGCAAGTTCTTTGATAGTTGACACATCAATTATTCGGTAATGTAAATAGTCCTCCAAAGTAGGCATATTTTTCTTGAGAAAATATCTGTCTACGTAAACTGAGTTTCCAGCCAGGGGAGAAGTTTTTGGTTGGGTATAATTTTGAATCATCCTCATGAGTTTATTTTCTGCTTCCTCCACAGTTGTTTTACTTTCCCTTGACGCTTTTATCAAACCAGACTAAAAGTTAAAAACAATTTTTCATTCAAGATTTTGTGCTGATCATTGTTTTGAGTTTGATTTCAATAATTTTGCAACTTTTACCGCTGTATGATGATGCGTATTCCACTCGTCCATTCCATTTAAAATTTCATCCGGTTGATGAATCACCAAATCAATCTCTTCACTGATGATGTTTAAATTTCCATCAGTAATTACACAGGCGACTTCTAAAATTTTGTCTTTTTCCACGTTCAGACCAGACATCTGGAAAGTTATAGTGTTAGTGAAAAATAATTGACAATGTTTCAAAAATATCAGGTAAGTGAATGAAAAACTTTCGAAATTTTGACCATACCTCCATATCGATCCAAACGATGTTTTTATTACTTTTATTTTTCTCCATCTCAACGTTCACAGGTGCTAATGAAAAAAAAAAAGATATTATAATTCGATTATTTACTAAAAGTCACAAAGAAAATTAAAAACCCAAAATTCGTCTCAATCTCCACCTTTAATCGATGTACAATAATTAAACGTCAAATTTCTGCACAACTTCGTTATCCTTGGGAGAAACAATAACATCACAATTTTGTTTAGAAAGAAAACAAACCACGACCAAATGCCTTTGTCGATAGTGGCGCCACTAGCTTATTCCTAACCTCACTTTTGGTACTTTTTACCGCACTCAAAATGATGAAAGCCACTAAGAAAATCTTATGATTTTACTTCAAGATCCTCGAATGTTTTAATACTGATTTGTCAAACAACCGGAACAACTTGTTTGTCAAGTACAACCATTTATTTTCTTAAATTGAATTTTAGGTTAGAGCGGCATGTTTTCGAAGCAGTCGATTGGTCGTACTCAGTCGTGTCACAAATCGCTCTCACGTGTGGGGCCCTCAGGATTCTTGGACGGAGACCGCTCGAGCAATCGTAACCAACGTTCAAACAAGTGAGTGTCAGACTCCCCCACAATTCGTGTGCGATGTCCGAGCAAAGTCACAACAACGAGAAGCCGATCTTTCGAGATATTTCGGCCGACGATGAAGATCCCGAAACCACGGAGATCGAGAGCCTGTGTATGAATTGCGGCCAAAATGTAAGTACACCGGCACAAGGTTCGCGAAATCCCGCGACTAGGTTATGTTGCCTTCACTATTTTGGATTACTTTGCCTTGCAAATTTCGTAGAAACCTTGAATTTTCGTTGCCTTATTTAAGGTAACGGTTCTATATTGTCACCTACGCAAAATAGTTATTTTTAACTCAATAGTTATAAACAAATGGAAATTTTGCAGCTTGTACAATTTTTTAAATAACGTTTTATTTGTTTTGATGCATTTTTAAACTCTGATTTGAATATTTTTAAACAAATTAAAAGAAAACAATAGTGGTTTAAATTCTAGTTTTGATGTAAATCTTGGAACAGGTAGATTTGAATTATTGGCGACTAAAATATGTTCGTTTTTGCAACGTTTTCATCTTTGTGTTGTGTTGCAGGGTGTCACTCGGTTGTTTTTAACAAGGATCCCTCATTACAAGGATGTTATGCTATCGTCCTTTGAGTGTGAACATTGCGGATACAAAAACAATGAGACTCAAGATACGGGAAAAATTTGCGAAACTGGTATCAAGTTTATTTTGGAAGTGATGAGTACCGAGGACTTGAATCGACAAGTTGTAAAATCGGATTTCACTTCCATTAGGATTCCCCATTTAGAATTTGAAATACCTGCTAAATCTCAAAAAGGAGGTAAGATTCATTTTTAGAATGAGGTATTGTTATAAAATAAATTCTTTTTGGTTGATATTTTGTTTTCAACAATTCTTATAATTTCAGAAATTACGACTGTAGAAGGAATTATAGACAGAAGTATAACAGCTCTGGAGCAGGACCAAGCCGAGAGGCGAGAAACAAGTCCGACTCTTGCAGAAAAAATAGATGCATGTATCAATCAGCTGAGGAACCTAAAGGACGTTGAAAAGCCTTTCACAATGTTTTTTGAGGACATCTCGGGTAAATGTAATGTAGAGAACCTCAAGTACCCACAGAAGGATCCTCACTTGCAAATGAAAACGTTTACAAGAACAAAAGAACAAAACCACTCTCTCGGAATCTACGAGGAGAACGAAGATGTTTTATTGAAGCCTATCAAGGATGGAGATTACCCGCTCGAGGAATTGGAGTCAGAGGTTCTGACCTTCCGAACAAATTGTCCTGAGTGTAACAATCCCTGTGAGACTAACATGAAGATGACCAGTATCCTTTTTCTCAATCGATGTTATTTATTTGTTTAATCTTTCAGTTTATTTTAATTTTACGAAACTATACATTTTCCTTAACCCAAAAATAATAGAAATTCCACATTTTAAAGAGGTTGTAATAATGGCAACGACGTGCGACGCATGCGGTCATCGGACAAACGAAGTCAAAAGTGGCGCCGGAATTGAGCCACATGGAGTGAAAATTGAAGTCAAGGTCACCGGCAAAGAGGACTTTTCTCGAGATTTGTTAAAATCAGAGACATGTACTTTGGAGATACCTGAGCTTGACTTGGAAGTTGGATCGGCGACTTTGGGTGGTCGGTTTACGACTGTTGAGGGTGTGATTATTGCGATAAAAGACCAGCTGAACAATTCAACATTGTTTACCGGAGACAGTCGCGACGAAACTATGGTCCAACGGATGGAGAATTTCATTCGTAGTCTGGAGAAAGTGCTGGAGGGCAAATTGGAGGTGACGATAGTGCTCGATGATCCTGCGGGAAACAGCTACATACAAAGTCTATCTGACGATGGTCCCGATGACAAACTCAAAATTTCTAAATATGAAAGAAACTACGAGCAGAATGATTGCCTCGGCCTTAACGACATGAAAGTCGACAATTACTGATAATATTTTCATGATGAGAGAAAGAGAGATTACATGGAATCTTTTCTCGATCAAAGATTCACGGCTGTCCGAATAAAACCTCACTTGTAAATAAAAATATTAAAATCAAAATATTTGCCACGAGAATGGAATTGTTTTTCGGTTTTTCTGTCAAAATTTTCAATAGAAAGTTTAAAGTCTTGTCATCACTGAGAACCTTTGATCGGAACTTTGGTGCTGAGATTCTCATGCTCTCTTGATTAATAGTGTACTGCGACAGAGATTTCGCTGTTATTTTTTATTATATTTGTACAAACAAAGCAACAATTTGAATCTTGTTTTTCATCTTCGTTTATTTTTTATCGATGAATTTTTGTTGCGGGCCGTGGACTGATCCAGATGTTGGCGATTAATCTTCCACCGCTTCTCTGCAAAAGTAATTGAGACTTTATTTGTGAGAAATTGATCAAACTTAGTCGATCACTTTGCTTGTTGCAAGATTTTAATGACCTGTTGAATTGTGGCAAAGCGATTTAATACAGTTTTGTACGATAATTATATTCGAATGAAAGTGATTCAATAAAAAATTTTGCGAATCATCATCCGATCGGTGCCTTTTTCATTATTTTTCGTTAATAATTTTAGTTTGATTTTAGAGCTTACGTACGTTATGGGAATGGAGTCAAGTTTTTTCAAGTTAGGGAGCTTTTTGATCACCTGCGATCTCCATGCATCACTATCCATGTTCTCGCAGATGGGATTATTGGTAAAAAGCAAATCCTCCAGTTTGGGAATTTCCTGCAACCGATTGAACTCCGACCAGTCCTTCACCAGATTGTTGCCCATGTAAAGAACCTTCAGGGCTTTCAACGCAGCTACACCTTTTATTTTTTCAATCAAGTTATAAGAGATCCACAATTCTTCAAGATGGTCACCTATAACTTCCAAGCCAGCGAATGTTTTTATATAGTTTCGTCCCAAGGAAAGGATTTTCAGATTTTTCAACGAATTCAGTCCAGATATCTTTTCAATCATGTTTGTCGAGAGAGAAAGTTTTCTAAAATTTAAAGTTTCTTTAATTCAACAAAAGAAGTTGGTTGATTGGTTTACAATAAATTTGTATCTTACACGACGTTAGTTAGAACTGATAAATTGTTATCCATCCTGTCTATTGGAGGCCACTGAAATGAGAGAAGAACTTCCTTTGCCTCGGAAGCGGGCGTCTTGTGCTCTTCCTCCCATCGTTGAATTGCGTCTTTGCAAGATGTCGATTTTGCCTGTTGTTTTATTAAATTTTATTATCCAATGTAACATTTGAATAAATATACTCAAGTAATAAATGTACCATTTATAATTTAATGATGATGAGATACAAATTCCTATGTCAATATCGATCAAACAACTAATAATAGTTCAGACGATTATTTTATCTAAAATAATTTAACAATACAAATCAGGAATGAAATTATAAACTTGTAAACCGCGTGTTGATAAATGTCAATGAACTGTCGAAAAGAGAGTTTTCTAATTTCAAATAAAAGAAAATCAATAATTTTTTTCAAAAAGGGTGGGTTATTTTTAGTGATGATACGTCACTGTGTAACTGAGTCAGCTGATTTCTTAACTTAAATAGATTTAAAAATACTCTGTTCTGTGTGTGTTTATACAAGAAAGTTTTTATTTTTCTATTGAACGTTAGTTGTAAAATTAATAATTTACTATTCAATTTCCTTGCCTAGTAATAAGCAATATCGAAGAAAGATATAATTTTTTTAAAAACGTTTTTTAAAACTTTTATAAGAGGTTAAGACATTTGTAGATCAGTCTAATTAAACAGAAAAACATTTACTACAAATATTTTAAATGTTAGATAAAATTTTATTTGGTTTACAGAAAAATCATCAAAAAATGTTTTTCAATGCGAGAAGTTTAATTAGTAAGTTGATAATTGGAGTGGTTTTAGCTCAACCAATTAGCAGGTAAGTTAACAATTAATATTTATATAATTTCAGTTATTTATTTATTTAACTAACTCATTTTATTTTGCAGTGATAAAATGACCCTCTTTGATTTCACTACCTCCCCATCCGTGGATAACTGGACTGAAATATCTGACACTGTTCGAACAGTTGGAAAATCCAAGGCCACGCTTGTGCTACAAAAGACTAAAGAATTTCAGCGAGCGGTTTTCTTTACTCTTCTGAATCCTCAACCGAATGGAGCTGGTTTCGCTGGAGTTCGCACTCCTGTTGAACTCGACCTTTCAAGCTACTCAAACATTGAGCTTATTTGCAGAGCTCAAGGGCAGAACAACCAGTACAAAGTAGTTATGAGACACGAGGGACAACACACCGATGATGATATAACTTATGAACAAATTTTCACGGTGCAAAGCCATATCTCTGGAAAATTGTTTAATTATTCATTTCAGTTTTTAATTAATATTACATTTTTTTCATATTTCCAGACTCCGATCTCAAACGATGCATTTGATAATGTGAAACTTCCTCTGGTTGGTTTCAAAGCCTTCTATCGTGGGCGAGAAATTAAAGATGCCAAACCTTTGGATACCAAAAACATAACTATGCTGGGACTGCAAGTTTTTGGAGGTGTTTATATGCCGATCAAACAGCATGGCGTTTCTTCACTTGAGATAGACACGATTTATGCAACCAAGTAAAAAGTGTTTCTTAAGTTAATTATCCAATAAGATCGACTGATAATAAAATACAGTAACAAATTGAAAACACATGATTTACTAAATAATTGTACATTTTGAACGAAGAACACCACATTTATATGGTCAAATGTTGTTTTTTATTCATTAGTTCATTGTTAGTCACATAATTTTTTCATTAAAATCATGAAAATTGAGAAAAAAATTAATTAATTTTGTACAAATTTGAAAAAAAATTGCATTTCTTCTTGGGCAGTTGTGAATTTTGTGTTATCATTTTCATTGTCCTGCTCAGTAACTGTGATAACTCTCTGTGACCTAATGAGTCTCCATAAATGAATGTAAATATCCTCCTAGTTTCATCCAATGCTTTATAATATCCTTCAATACCGTTATCCAAACGTATGCGAAATGTTGCTAATTTGTAATACAGCAGTCCAACTCCAAAATTGTACTCTGTAAAATAATACCTAAAATCAATTGCATCAGATTAAATTAGCTAGTTAAATTAACAATTCACTTTGTTCGTTTGATTTTACAGGTCTTACTCGAATCCTTTGATTGCCATCTCTAAGTAATTAATGGCACGCATCCAATGTCCGTTCATTTCATCAAGCATATACAATCGTTCCGTAACTCGTACCAAGGCACAGTTTGTTGGCTGTGCTATTTTCGAGAGTTTCTTGAAACAAGCTTGGAGTAATTTTTGATCTGATTTTGAGTTAAGGATCTAGTTAATGATAAATAATGAATAATAAACAAAAATGATTAAAAAAGGATACTCAAATGTTCCCTTTTAGAGTTCAAACATTTTAACGTTAACTCCAAGACTTCGTTGTATGAAGATTTGAAATCATCTGATAATTTAATTCCACAGGTGGGACAAGCTTCGTCGTCAATGTTGCAAGCACCTTGGCAATTTCGGTTTGGGCAGAGGGCACTTTTTAACTGACCGTCAGTACATTTTTCGCAACTGCACTCACTCTTGAATTCTAATCCTGCGTTCCAAAGTCTGTCATCTATCTCAAAAAAGTCATAAATGAAAGCAGCTGTTATCTGAAATGAAACAAAATTTAGTTTGATAAAACAGAATAAAATTGTGTGAAATGAATGAAAAGAAAATATGTAATAATAACATTGTTCCAGTCCAGTTCAGGAAGATCCTGTAAAGCAGTGATGTAAATTTTCCGACCTGAGTGGGCAAATACAGCATTCGGGTTGCAACTGTGTTTTAATCCCGGAATCAAATGAATCGTATAACCAACACACAGAAAGTCCACATCAAAAACAGGAAAAGTGTTAAGATAAATTCGACTGATGATATCAAAAAGATCGATATCTTTTGGCACATTTTCGGAACCCATGAAATTGCACAAATCTTCATAAAGTTCTTTCATCACCTCTTTACGTTCTAAGTCATCTTTTGAAAAACAATCGCCTGCAAAAATAATCATCTCTCAATTATTTACTAGCTTCATTAACTGATGATATTATGAGTTGTAATGACGATATAACTTACTTGGTTCCAAGCTGAACAAAGCTTCCTTGTGACTTGTCTTTTTTATCTTTCTTATGACTTTTGCTAAAAGTCTCACCTCGTTGCTGATGATTTCGTTTTTCAAAATGTTTGCTTTTATGTCCTTGCACTCTTGTCTGTGATCTGACCAGGCTCTCACTTGACATTCCTCGTCACAGTAGCCGACATAGTAACAACCCTTGCACATTTTTATCGATTCTCTAAAACGAAATTTTATTAATTGAACTAAATAAACAATTAATTGAAATTAGTCAAGTAAATTTTTTGTTGACAAATTACCTTTTTAAGCAATAGTCACAGTGCGATTTTCGAGCATGTTCATTCAGGGAATACCCAAAAGGTTCCGAGCTGTGCAATATTGTGCCTTTTGGAATCATTTTAATGTTTTATCATTTAATTAATGAAACGAATCTGCGGATGAAATGTGACAGCACAATTTAATTCTTATTAGCTAGCCTTCAAGTGAGAGCGTCAATAGAAATCACTAAAGATTGTTTACCCTATCACTGTTTATGTATAAGGCATACCGAGATCAAAATAATTGAATCAAAATTTAAAAGTCGAAATTTTAAAATCAAAACAACTTCACAATCAAATTTCAATCCTGAAATATATGCCCTCGGTCACTTCTTAGAAATAATTTTAAAATTAATTTCAATTTTTAATTATGTATTTTTAAGATAAAAATGATAAACAAAATTGATTAAAACCTATTTAAAATTTATTTGTTCGTTCTTGTAACATTACACGACTTTTCATTACAATATTTAGTTGGACATTTTTTTTATAAATTACACACAGTTTACACTTTCAATATTGTTAGTACAATAAAAAATCTTTATAAAAGTCATAAAATCAAATAGATTGAAAGTCACTATCATGAAAATTTCAATCTGGTTTGTGCGCAATTCAAATAGTGACAAGTCACCTATTGTATACAAAGGTTTTGCATTTTCTATTATAAAAGACAGGTATTTTTTCAAGAATGATCAACTGTTTAGCGAAACAGGTCATCATTTGCTGTATATATTCCTTGCCTCTTTTGGCACCGTACAAGGAGCATAAAATCATCTCAGCATTGCTCATACTTTTGTTGTATTCCTCTTGGTTTTCAGCGTGTAGATTCAGTTTTGCAATTTGTAATTGTACCACGGCTGTATAGAAGTTGAATTTTCCATAGTAGTGTCTATAAAAATAGAACATTTTCTCATTAAATTAAATCGACAATTAATAACTTTACAGTTTCATCAATGAAAGTTATAAAATAGTTGACAACAAATTACATAAATCCAATGAGTATTTCATCCAAATATTTAAGAGCTCGCATCCAGTGATAATTATTTCTTTCAGAGACTTGCATTTTTTCAAGCAACTGAATATACTTGTGATGTATCGGGCAAACGAACTTCTGAAATCTCTTCAAACAGGCATTCATTAATTTTGCATCTAAAAAAGTGCTAAGAAAAATATTGGCTGAAATTCTTTTTCTTAAATGTGTGATACTACTAAAATCATTTTCTAAATGACATTTAATTTGTAAAACTATAATACTATTTTTTATCATATTGGAAAAGGATACTTTCAGGTGTAGTTGACTCGAAATCGATTTTTTCATCAGCGAATCTAATGACTTCCATGTAATTTCTCTTGAACTCCTTTGTGAGCACCTGGTCGCAACTTGGACAAACATCTTCCTCAATACTGCAAAAAGCTCGACATTTTCTGTTCGGACACAATGCATCGCGTTCCGGATAGATGCATCTGTCACAAAAGCATTCACGGAAAAACTTTTTCTTTAGCGTCAACTTTCTTTCATTTGCACTTTGCACCGGATCTATGAGGCAAATTGTTAACTGTAATGAAAATGTTTCAAATGAGTCCAGACAAATTTTTCAATCAGAAATTTATATTCTCATACTATGAAAATGTTGTACAAACTTTGTCCCAGTTTATTTCAGGAATATCTTCCATGGTGGTCACAATTATGGTTTGTTCAAAGTAGACATAAGTGATGTTCGGTGTGCAACTGTGTTTCAAAGTTTTTGGAAAAAGATGCAAAGCTTCTCCAATATTGAAAAAATTGTAATCGATAATTTTGCAGCTATTGATGTACATCCGCATGTAGATCTCCTTTACCTCTTCCATCTTCGGGACTTTACTTAAACCCATCAACTTGCATACACCTGAAAAACATCTGTGGAAATTTCGAACTCGCATCTCATCGTTCCAGAACGTCTCGTTTCCTATAAGAAATATACAAAAATTAAAGTATTAAATTGAAGGATTTTAACAATTGTGAAATTGTAAAATTACCTCCGTCCAAACGGTAAAACTTTTCTCTAATGTCGTTCTTATTCAGTTTTCGAATGATTCTAGACAGGAGTTTAGCATCATCGCTAACGTCAGGATAACATAGAAGGTCTTGGCATTCTTTTTTGTGGATTTTCCATGCCTCTTTTTGACATTTTGCATTGCAGTAACCCACACATTGACATACTGTGCATTTTTTCATGATGCCTCTAAAATTTGAATTGCCAAAATGTTTATATGAAAATTTATTGGAAGAGGATATAAAGTTTTTTACATACTTATTGCAACAATAATCACAATGTGAACCTTGTAAGAAAGAAGTAACGACATGAGCTAGCGGTTTACCCTCAAAAATAATAGTCCCCCTTGGTATCATCTTTTTAATTTTTTTTGACTTTATAATTATTTAGGAAGAAATACTCTTCGACTTCCAAATCAGTCGGAAATCAGGAACAAACTATTGATAAGAATTTCGCCAGTTTTAATGTGCCTTTGTTTTCTGTAAACAAACCCAAAGCTTGAGAGGTACAATTTCTATTCTCGTAATCTCTTAGATCTGGAACTGCGTTAGAAATAAAAATTCAAAAATAAAAAAAACTCCATATTAAAATTGTTTGTCAAATGTTATTATTGTTCTCATAAAATGTAATTTTCTTATAATTGAATTTTTCGTGTCACAAATATTTTGTTTAATTTAACATTTTTAATATTTCATTAGGAAATAAATCATTGACTTCATGAAAAAATTCCTTTATGTGGTTTGCATAAATTGTATGCAGTGGAACTTTCACTTTTTGGAGCACCAAAAGGCAATCGTCAAATTTTCCTTGTTTGTAATAAATCCTTGCCAAATCGAGATGCATGAGAATGTAGGATAAATTCAGTAAAGTGTAATGATTTCTAAACAAACAAAATTTTTTTAATTAAAAATTGGAATTGAAAAATTTTATTTTTCACGTATGAAAAACTAAAGAAATAAAAAAAAGTCTCACGAGTATCCAATAATGAGTTTTTGCAAATAATTTTCAGCCTCCTGCCAAAGGGAATTTTGTTTGGCTAAATCGTAGGCTATTTTTAGAACTTTTAGATACATTGTACTGGTATTGTGTAGAACTCCTTTTTGCATCTCCAAACATTCTTTGACTTTTGAATAATCTAAACAAAATATAAAATATAAAATCGATCAAAAAAATCATTTTTTGAATAATATTTTGTATTTAAAAAATACCTATTGAGTCCCAAGAGTTATCAATTTCCTCGCAAATTTCCATAACTCGGTTATATTTTTCATTTAGATCTTTAGGAATTACAGTGCAACAACTCGAACACTCGGTTGCATCTGGCCGACATGAACTTTGGCAGAACTGATTTTGGCACGCGGCCTCCCAATCTGGAGCCTGGCATTTTTCACACTTGCAATCAAAATAGTAGTTTTCCTTCAAAATTTGTTTCCGGTCTTTTGTATTTTCGCTGATTATAATGTAAGGAATTGTCATCTAAAAATTACACACGTTAATTAGGAAAAAAAAATCTTCATTGTTATTCATTGCAGAATGAAAACCTTTTTCCAGTTGTAATCAGGGATATCTTTGACAGCCGTGAGAATCATCCTTGGACCAACATGGACGTAAATTAAATTGGGATTACAACTATGATCCAAGACGGATATTGCAAGATATAATCCCGTTCCGATGCTGTCAAAAGGTCCTGAATTAATGCAATACGAATTGATTATCAGACGCAGAAATATTCCAAAAACCTTATCCTTTGATGGCACTTTTTTCTCGCCCATGAATTTCACCAAATTCTCGTATAGTTCATCAAACTCTTCTAATCGCTGTTTATCTTTCAAAACATCCTCTTCATCTGAAAAATAAATAACAAACTTGACACTTCTGATCACATTTATTTCACTGAAAAAAAAAAAAAAAAAAAAAAATGAAAGAATAGCTTACGTGACTCCAAATCATAAAACGTTCTGTACTCATTGCTGGTGTAATATGATCTTTCTCTGATTCCTCCCATCTTTAGTTTTGTTATAATTCTTGCCATCAATCTGACATCATCCATATAATCCCCGTTAACATTTTTTAATAAGTCACACTCTGCCATGTGAACAAGATAATTTTTTTTTTGACACAAAACACTACAGTAACCGACATGCAAACAATTGCTGCACATTTGAAGTTCACATCTAAGGAGATCAAATTGTATAGAAATTGTTGAGTATAAACCATTTAAGCAATTATATTTAGTTATGAAAAACGTCTTTATACCTTATCAAACAACAGTCACATCGTGATTTGCTATGAATTCCATGTAACACATAGGCAAACGGTTCTTCTTCAAAAACAGTCGTTCCTTTTTTAATCATTATGATCAAATTCAATGAGTTTACTTTTCAAAGTTCGTTGATTATAAAATGCCACTCATTTTTGACTGCTTGGTTTCAACCATTTGTTTTTGTGGGTAGACTCTTAATTGAGGTAAACAATGAACCATTATCAGTTCCAATTTTAAAATTTCGCATTACTGTGATATTTCATCAAAAATAGAAATGAGCAGTCAAGTATTTGACTTCGAATTTACAATCTTGCACAGATTCTGATTTACTAAATTTGTTTTATTTTTAATTCAATACAATATTGAATGCAATACTTAAAAAGTTTTATTTCATTTCAAAGTATAATTTCGTTGTAACGAGAACAACAAGTTCTTCATAACATATTAGTTGAGCACATGTGAAAAAAATATTTTTAGAAACTGAATTTACATGTTATCTGAAATCTTATATCACAAAAATGTTTTCCTTTTTTGTTGAATGAAACTTTGTTGTAAATTTCTTAGTAAAATATTTGTTTCCATTTTTGTTGCAGACAAGATTCTCATATCAGTTATGGAACTGCAACATTTAAATTTTAGTGTTTTGTCAGATGATACCTACATGATTGGCAGGTGTGTGAGAGCATCTTGGTTGAAAAATATCTGGATCAAACCTTGAAGAATGTATATGAAAACTTCTTGTGTCAAGATATAAATGTTGACAATGCAATTGACAAGTTCTTTGTTGCAAAGAAGAAAGAAATAATTTGAAACTGCGTGCTACAAGTTATATTGTCGATCATGTCAACGAATTTGTGGAAATTCCATATGTTGGCATCACTGTGACTTTTGTCAAAAATATAAATTAGTTGTCAGCAATGCTTTTTTCATATATTCAGCCAAATTCATTGTTGACATTTGAAAATTGAACTGCTAGACAAATTTTGAATTAAAAATAAAACGGTTTGGTCAGATAATCAATTTTAAGGTAAGATTTAATCTCATAATAAAATAATAACAGAAACTCAACTTAGAAAAACATAATTAATTATTTTTTTATTTTCTTTTAGATATAGTTTCACAAGATGAGAACTAAGCTGTTCAAAATCGGTGACGAATTAATCCATGTCCCATTAGATATCATTCAGTTAAATGATAATCTGAGTGCGATGGTGTCCAAAATTTCGGACACTCAAATCGTCACAATCATAAATTGCGATCCTGCAGCATTCAAGGTGTTTTTGAATTTTTTGAGCACTGGCCAAGTACAATACATCAACTTGAACGTTCTCGTAATCGCTTACAAAATGAAAGACTATCGACTGAAAAAAAAGTGCGAAGATTATTTGTGCAAACAAATCAACTTGCAGAATGCCTTTGAAATGATCGAAGTTAGTCTCAGCTACAACTGTCAAACGCTCATGACAAAAACTACACGCTATGTTGTGAACAACCAAGTCCTCTCAAGTGAATTTCATCAATCAATTTCGCAGTTTATCGATAGAAATAAAGAAGCTGCAATGATCCTCCTCATAGCTTACTCGAGGACATTGCTAAGTAAATATGCCAAAACTATAATAAATTAAATGATTCATAATTTTATTTACCTCATATTGAATTTTAATTGAATGTTAAATTGATTTTTAATTTTTCTTCTTTCAGCCAGTATGAAATCTAATATTTGTCATTTTCTCGAGATGGACGAATGGATGAAGGATCCAAAGACGGATAAAAATAAAGAGATCGTAATTCATGGATATCGCTGGCTGGTTACTCTTTCTCGACCTTTTATCGGCAGAAGATTCAATTTGTCAGTGAGACTCACACCGCTTTTCGAAAACCACTTCACAGTAGATATTGAAGTTATTCTAAGACCGAAAAAGCATCCGTGTGTGAACGATTCTAACAGTATAACAATAGAGAAGAAGAATTGCATTTTTGATGATAGAGTCAGGACCGTCATGCTGAACATTATGAAGTTTAGTGAGTTTAGACGTCAATGCGATGTGTATATTTATCTGGATGATTTGATGATAGAAGTAAATATTAATGCTTTAGAGCGAGAAGAATGAATTGTGTATGATTTGTGTGTCATTTTTCAGTTTTATGGCATATTATATTTTCGACCTGGGTTATCTCAAATCCATTTGAATGTGAATTGTACATTACAAAATATTCATCTTGTATGTGATTGGTAAAAAAATTATGTTTTAAAATGTCTTTTTTGTAATATCGTGATAACTAAGAGTAATAAAACATCAAAACATTTTAATATATTTTTTGAAGTACTGTTCAGTTATTAACTTTAATGCCGCCGCAATGGTTTCAGGCATTAAAAAACTGTTACGAGACGAAGAAGAACGAAAAAACGAAAAATAAAAGACGAGAGAGGCAACGTAGAATTTCTTTTGGAAAAAAAATTGTCCTATTCATATACTATAATATATAAACGAATATTCTTTCAACACTTATTTTTTATTCGGCTATCCCAAAACAATTATTTTAATTAATAGGTGAGTAAAAGAAGTAAAGAAAAAAAAATAAATTTTTTTTAAATATGAAAATATGAAGCTTGTTATAGTTACCAATGTTGTAAAAATATCAACGTCGCATTAAGGTGTAATGAGATGAAACTTGTCGATCCCTCTCTTAAATGTTAATTACTTTTTAAGTTATTATTTTTTACAACAAAATTTTGAAAAATAGCTCTTTACTGCCGTTCGTATATCTTGGGAAAATCGTTTGAATGCAACAGAATCAATTTTCATTGCATATTGATTTTGTTGCAGTCAAACGATTCTCTAAAAATATACGAACGGCAGTAAAGAGCTATTTTTCAAAATTTTGTTATAAAAAATAATAACTTAAAAAGTAATCAACATTTAAGAGAGGGATCGACAAGTTACATGCCATTTCACCTTAAAAATTATATATCAGAGAAAGTGTAAATTGCTTATTATGTCAATAAATTTTTAAACAAACAAAATGTCCAAAAATATTAAATGAAATTAAATGCATCTTGACACAATCGAAATTTTTGATTACTAGCATGTATGGTATATATATTTAATTTTAATTGTACAATTTCCGCAATTAGCTATAATAATTAATTAAATAAAACTAAGTTACAAAAAAAATGATATGAAATATGAAAATCAGTATTTCGAACATTTCTAAACACAGTTGGAAGGTTCACTTTCTTGCCACCAGATAAGTTCGGTTTTGGTAACGGAAGGGTAAAGCTTTTATTCTTCACTGGTAGTACCCTAGCGGTTCATGTCTCGACGCTAGATCGCCGAGATCGCGTCAAAATAACGTTGAGTAAACGCCAAGTGAAGTAAACATTCTCTTTTGCATGAAAAATGAAAATTTTTGGATTGTAAAATGCACGCACCTTTTTAATTTCTATTTTGTATAGAATTCAACAATTGTGCCCATTTTCCCGAATTTTTATATAGAAGAATTTTTGACACTTGAAAAAATGTAACAGTTTGATAAATATAAACTTGGATACTTAAAATATTTATATATTACGGAACGTTTTCAAAAACATTTTTTTTTACCAAGTTACAAACCCGCTGATTTTACCGAAATGCAGACCCTCTGGCAGCCCCTGGGCACCGCTCTGGGGGTCTCAGACAACCGATTTTTCGAGGTAAGCCAAATCAAGTGCCACTATGTCTAATACGCAGCAAATGGAGTATAAAACCGAACTGATATAGCGCGAAACGTTTTTAGAAACTTTTTTTTTTACCGAAATTCAGACCCCCTGACAGCCACTGGGCAC